>JAQPZY010001673.1:2875000-3155000 GCA_029931535.1 Margaritifera margaritifera | reverse complement strand
TCCCGGGTTCTTCCTGATATACTGGCCGCCACGTATAGCATGCTGACCTGAAAAATGGCGTTAAACCCCACATAACCAAACAAAACAACCAAATGAGCACAGCAGAAACTTTACACTGTAATTAATTTTAACTGATAGGAGTACCTATATGACATTGTTGTAAGTACAAATAGGTACAACTATTTAATCAATTGCCAGTACAACAAAAGCAGTTGAATTTTTGTTACTTTCAAAAACTATACTTAAAAATGACAAAACCCAAAATATTTCGAAGCTATTTTGAAAGAAAAAAACCTATTGATGTAAATGAGAGCACACGCACAGATGTCTCTACACCATAGTGGTAATCTATTCAAAATCATAGCGGCTACTGATGTTACGGATAGGTGACCTCAACTTTACCACAAAAAGTTGAACGGGTTCCTTCAAAACTGAATGTGAATCTTTTGGACTTCGTCATTATTTGGTGAAATTTTGGAGACCCCCCCCCCAAAAAAAAAAAAAAAAAAATATATTAAAATCAACAAAGTTATACACCTTTGAGATTAAATTGAATAATCTGTAATTTAAGACGATGAACAAATATAAAATAGAAATATAACAAGTAACACTCTAAATAGGTAAAATAGCTTTTGGATAAAATTAGTTTGGAAAAAAAGGAGCGTAAGCAATCTTTGGAATGGATTGGCTGTATTGTGCCTTTTAGATAAAATACCTTAAAATGGGCTCAGCCCAACCAAACTAGATACTGTTTGTGCTTTTCTGATACTCACCAGTAGCCTTCGGCAAGACAATTTGCTTTCATTTCCAGACAAAAACTAACCAAAGCCGCTAAAGACTTTAAGATGGTATTGTTATCTCAAAATGGCCGAAACAATTGTTATTTATATTGTTATCACATGTATAAGCATTATTTTATGGCATTTCACATATTCGGTGCCATTAGTCACACATTATGTTACATTTATATTTTGTATTTTTTGCTTTAAAGTAAAAAGGATGTAATGACCCAATAGTTGTAAGGAGAGACCCAGGAATCCATGCTGAATGCATACCTTTACTCCCCATGCGCTACCAAGCGCTTCTATGTATACTTTAATTAACAGTTTCTAAGTTATGAACCGGTGGTTAGTCCCCATTGTGTAGGTCGAGACCCAGGTTTCCATTGCTGATTGCATAAATGGTGTAATTTGCATGCCTAGAAAGATTATATCGTATTTTCTTATCTTTCTTGACAAAAGAAAATAACTAGTTTTTGCTCTCCAAAAACACAACAAATATTTAATTCAGTGTACGAAAACAAATGAACGAACGAAAAATCCAAGCCCTGACCCACACATACAGTATTAGGCTATCCCTTAAGTCAGATAGCTAAGTACTTATACTTTAGGTGTGCATTAATGAATGAAAACCGACATTACTTGCCTTATTTCATCTGTTGTATTTCTAGTCCACCAGACAATGCAAGCATAGTAAAAAGAAAACAACTTCAAACTTTAATCTCCTATATATCCAGTCTAAAAAAAAGAAGATAAGCGATGCCAACATTAATAGACTATGTAGCAGTCAAGTGCTCCAAACTTTTATTTCCATTCCAGTTTAAATACATGTATGAATGTGCATTCACATGCTAACATATATTTCAGTTATCAGGCGAATGATATCAGGCCTACTTGGGCCACTTGTGTTAGCTCATCTGGCCGTAAGGCCAAGCGAGCTTATGATATTGCCCATCGTCCGTCGTACGTCGTTTGTTCACAATTGCTATGTACAGCCTTTTCTCAAGAACCGCTCCACAGAATTTGACCAAGTTTCACAAAAAGCATAATGGCATGAAGCTTTTTCAAATTTATTCAAATGACAGCGATTCACCATCAGATGCGTCAGCCAATACTGAAAATTAAAAACAAAAAATAATAAAAAGAAATTACTTCTTCTCAAGAACCATTCAAGATAATTTCACCAGATTTAGAAAAACAAAGTATCCTGGCATGATTGTCTTTCAAAATTTGTTCAAATGACACCCATCAGGTAACAACTAGTACTGCCCTTACCAAAAATAGAGAAATCTTTAAACGACTGCTTAAAAGCTGATCAACGGAATTTGACTATATTTAACGGAAACATAATGGCATAAAGCTCTTTCAAATGTGTTGACATTTTTCCAATTGACCCTCAAATATGGCCGTAATTAAAAAAAAAAGAAAAACGATTGAACTAATTTGACAGAAAGCATCCTGGCATAGATGGGTTTCCATTTTGAATATATAATGCATATCTGTCAAATATGTCCACCATTAGTGCAAATAGACTAATATCTGAATGACGTCTTATAAAAAAACACACAAAAAACACTTTACAGAATCTGACCAAATTTGACGAAAACCATCTTTCATTAAGGGCTTTAAAAAATTATGCAAATCACCGCCGTGTGGGATTGAAGCCACCGTCGCTGCATTGCCGCATTCTGGTACCAACAAAAGAACCTGAGTAAAACACGTTTATCACGAAGCGGTTGGGACCACAGGGGCTCGTATTGTTGCTGACAACTTATCTATCAGTCATACATGTACTATATAAATACTACAAGGGAGGACACTTCTCTCCTTTCTGGCGCAACCTATTTAAGAATCAACGCTGATATTTCGAGCTACGCATCGTGTGGCGTAATAAATTTGGTACCGATGTTTAGCTCAGGCATTCGACTTTTTACGCCTATACAAAGTTTGACTTACTACCACACATTTAAGGAATGCCAGACCATTTTCCCACGCTACCGGTCTACATGGCCATGATCGTGCAGCTACAACGCACTGAATGGAATTCTGGCCCCTTATTGGTTGACTGAAAATTAGATAATCAGTAGGCGTAGTACGTCCTTTTCGGTCGACCAATGAGAGGGCCGTATTCCATTCGGCTCGTTGCACTTGCATATTAAGCGGGCGCGATCATGGCCATGTAGACCGGTAGCGTGGGAAAATGGTCTGGCATTCCTTAAATGTGTGGTAGTAAGTCAAACTTTGTACCCTTGTAGTATTTATATAGTACATGTATGACTGATAGATAAGTTGTCAGCAACAATACGAGCCCCTGTGGTTGGGACCTACAAAAATCACTTCGTTATATCCGTAGTTCGTTGCGTCCATATAGCAAATTCTGAAAATACTTCCTCCGAAATTTCACTAAGCATAATGTGAAACCCACATACACGTAAAACTTTATTTGCCTTTGTTTGCAATATGACCAATTTAATTCATTTTTGCGCATGGTTTAATATAAAACAATTGGGTAATATTTGTCTGCTTTGCGTTTTATTTCTAACGTTATTAGATCTCAATAAAGACATGAAACGCAAATATTAAGTGTACATTTGCAATTGTGTTTTGTAGGCTGAAGTTTAACCACTGATATAATTAAAGTCACGTATCCCTTTGGGAGCCCCATATATATAAATATATATACCATGTACGGCATTTTCAGTGCTGTAAGCGACATGTGGTACTCACACATTTCAGTGACCCAACATACACTGATTAGAGACCAATTATCAGCAACACAGTTATTGGGCTGAATGACCACATGTACCTGCTTTGGTGCATTGACGAAGTTTACGGGGATTCGTTATAAACGGTTACAAAATAGTGCAATTTCAAATATGGGGATCGTAAAACTACTTCGTACTAAATGATAGACGGTTGGCCGGAGTACAAACGTGTATTCGTTATATCCGTCTCCGTTATAACAGTCTTGTACAGTTTCCTCCTGGACCAACCCTCTAACCAACTCCACTTATGGCATGCACACCGGATAGAAACGTGTACCTTATTTTCGATTAATATGGCTGCAGGTTTTACACAGAATCTGTGCAGTTTGTACTGGTTCCGACTTATCTCTACATACAGTATATTATTTATTTGCACATAACTTTTCTGATATCTCCACTTGAGATCTGTAGCAGGGTATGTGCCTACACCTTTCTTTTTAGCTTTCAAAACCACCCTTTTATGCTTATTTCATGACTGATTGCTTAACGCATTTCAGATTCTTACAAGAACATCTTACTTGCCAGTTTTAAAATTTAGGTGCAGCAATGACACAAATTTCATACTGTATTAAATTCCATAAATAATAAAATTTTAAACAATTTAAGAGCCTTCAGTGTGGTTATAACGCATACATTTCACTAATTTGATGTATATTTTTGTTTAGCAGTTTTTCTTCATAACTTAAAGTCAATACTCCAACTGACTTGTTGTATACGCCAGACATATTATATTATGATCGTGTGTCCGTCCGTCCGTTACCAATTTCGTTTCAGCACAATAACTCGAGCTGTCTATCATTTACAGTCTCCAAACTCTAAGGATGGGTTCCACTTAGGGTAAGGAAGAAACCTATAAATTTCAAGGTCAAAGGTCAAGATCACCGACTGAAACAAGAAAAATGGTTTCTGTACAATAACTCGAGTTCTCAACCATCTACAAATACCAATCTTTGTGGATGGATTGCACATTTGATAAGGAAGAATCTTATCGATTTTGGGGTGAAAAGGTAATATCAAGGTCACTGTGACTGAAAGTAGATAAATGGTCTCAGCACAATATTTTCAGTTCTCTGCCATGTACCTTTATCAAAATTTTGTGGATGACGTACACGTTGGTTAAGAAAGAAGTGTATTTCTTTGGGGGTCAAAGGTTAAAGTTCAGTGTCACTTTGACGGAAAGAAGATTTTTTTTTCTTCATAATAACTCTATTTCTAGACCACATACCTTGACCAGAGTTTGTGGTGGGCTTGCACTTAAGGCATGGAAGAGGCCTATTGACCTTGGAGTCGAAAGGTGAAAGGTCATCACAATTGTGGCTCACAGAAAAATGAATTTTGCAGAATGATTTTTGTTATAGAGTAATTTCCTTGACAACATTTTGTGGATGGCTTACACTTAGGGTAATAAAGAAACCTATTGATTCTGGTGTCGAATGGTCAGAGGTCACAGTCTTTTTGTAAAAAAAAGTCGAATAAGAAAATAATGGTTTCTGTACATTAAGTTTAGTGTGTTATGTGCCTACATCGAGGATGGACGTAAACATGTGGTGAACGTATAATGAGGTGTATAATGGGGTCTGCAAATAATATAGACCCTGATCTACCGCCCCATTATGCGCCGGCAGATCAGGGTCTGTGTTGTTTGTTCCACTGATTAGTCCTTACAAACTGCATAGACCACATTATGCAACGGCAAATCTGGGTTTTTGCAGTTTGCAGTTGGACTCGACTTATAAGTGACGGTAAATCTACCAGTTTATTCTCATATCAAGAGTCTGTCACTATGTATTTTTTCCCAGAAACATTAACTTGTTTTATCTTCCTACCATGTCGTTCTTTCAACGAAATTACACATTGCATTTTGTGATTACTATGAAGATATTATTGCGCACTTAATTGCAGTTTATTTGTACACATTTTCAGTCATAACCATATTTCTTCAGATTTGGTTTCCGGGATGGTGCGGTGGATGCATTACTGATGGCAATAGGGAAAGACCAACAAATTGTTCTCCGCTGCTTTTTATTATTTTATGATATTTATGGTCCGCCATGGCCAGTAATGTCGGAAACAATTTGGGAGGAGATCAACTTGTTATTCTGGCCATGGGAGGGGTTGCTTATTTAAACATAATTGTTTTCACCTAAAAAACGAAAACTATGGTTAGCAGTCGATTTATAAACCTGATGTGGGGCTATATTTATATATTTCATCGCCAGTTATTCTTTTCTATATTGATGTCTGACTTTCTCTCTTTTTTAAAAAAAGTTTAGGTAGCACGTCACTGCCAGGAACGCCATAGGTCCGACATACCCCACCATACTAAATCCCACATACTTAAGTCTCGTTCAGTCATGGTTGATGTATAAATCTTATGCAGAACTTCTTCGTAAAATATGTGGACGACGTTGAATCAGCAATTTCTAAAGAAAAATCACAGACTGTCATTTCTGTCAGTAAAAAATGGGAAAACTATTGCTAACACCCACTCCCCTTCTCTCAATTAACACAAGGTGACTAACTCGCGTGGTTGGAAATTTGGTTCCTTACCGATTCCGTGCTAATTTCCTTATACCATATTGATCATTTAATGGCCACTTAAACACAGAGTTTCTCTGTTGCTTCGTGTCGTCGACTTGGGTCCAGTTTCGAGAGTATACACTTCCGGTATGTGACGCAGTGAAAAGCTACGTTTAGTTTGATTGGTTGTAAGGGTTTAATACCTATTCCACGATCGGAACATCGCTCGACCATTTCCGTCAGGTCGTGAAATAACAACGGAAGTACATGTAGTTGTAAGAATACACATTAATTTGATGTTTTTTGGTGATTCGCCTCAGGCGGATTGCACCACATATGTTACGACTGCAAAGGCCGACAATATTCCGATTGTGACTTTGTCACCTTCTGCCGCCATATTGTTCAATCTGAACAAAAGTAGTTTAGAATATAGTTCCTAATGGCTACGAATTACATCCAGGGTTTCTTTCTCGACTTGACGAAAAGGCCGAGATTATTCCGACTGACCTATTTCAGCCAGGATAAACAATAGCGACCAATCAGTATTGAACATTATATAATTCACGTACCGTTCAACGATTTGTTGTTAAGAAGTTTTTAGATATTTAGATAATTAGTGGGTGGGGTAATTTAGTCTTTAAACATGCCTTAATTTTCATGAAACTATTCATTTTAATTTTTTAAAATGTCTTTTCTTAAAATGTTGATTTTTTTTAAAAATAGTTTCTTTGTCTCTAATGCGTCAAGCATAATGTATCAAACACTTAATAAAGTTATAGAGTGATAGTTTGCCATATACTAATACTCCAACGAAGAAGTCATGATTGCTTAAATATACTTTGTGTAAAAAGACAAGCATTCACATTTTTTTGGGACTACTAGACCAACTGCAAAACAGTAATGAATGGTTAGTTTTATTGTAGTGATTTAAAAAAAAAATTCTATAAATATTCAGAATAAATAAAATTTGTAAATTGTCAGATTTGATATTGTGACTTTTAACTTTTGTGTTTCCTGTTCAAAAATAAGTTTTTTTATGATGAGATAAACAAACAGTAATTTTACAAATAATTTGGCATACGAATAAGCAATTTCATCAGAACTATAAATAATAAAAAGATTACTTTGTACAGAGATGTTTTTACGTATTGATTATTGAATTTTTATACTGTTACACGAGGCACAACTTTAATTGAGATTTTGAAAAAAAATTTGGGTTCAAACTATCACAGTATTATTATCTTTATTTTGAAGGCTGTATCTTCTTATTTAAAATGGGTTTATTAATTTGATATTAAGCCCATACATGTATGTTCTTACTGAATTTCATTTTATTTGGTTTAACAGCCCATCAACACATTCCATATTATATAGAACAGTCTCCAAGAGGGAGGATAAGGATGAATCCGGGACTTCCCTATCCATAATAAAATTTTCGGATACAAAATGACTTTAATAGCATTAAATTTTGATATATACTAGGTTGGCGCTCACGTTTGAACAGGAGTACAAAATTATTAAGATATACTGTTTTTATTAACTTTTAAAGAACAGAGGCCAACTGGAAATTTTAGTGTCATAGTATATCTTTTGATTCACCTCAAAATAAAATAAAACATTATTTGTTTTCATTGATACATATATTATGAACCATGCATTCTTAGGGATAATACAAGATCTAAAATTTGTTTGGCGAACGATAAACTCCGAGGAGGAACCAAATATTGGGAACGTGTTTTTTTCTGTGGCTCCACCAATTGGGAAGGTAACTCGCTACGATCCCTCGTTCGCTGCTTTGACATATCGGAAGTGTATACTATTCAGACTGGATCCAAGTAAACAAGATACGAAGAAACATCGATACTTTACTCGTTCATGGGAGAAAAGTTCGGAACGTCTCCTTTACGGTGATAAAAGTTATGAGTGGCTGAACGCCTTGGAACCGCGAGAGTTGGTCACCTCGTGTTCATTGGGAGAATGGGAGTAGTATGTATTGTCAGTAGTCTTTTTTGTTGAGCCCACGTTGGTGGGAAGCAAGACATAGCAGTCACTTTTCCGACAGCGGTGGCGGCGTCAGCAGTTTTTGTTTCCTAAACCCCATGATAGATTATTATCATACATGTTATAAATCATTATACAATTCGTTCTACGACATGTTTGCTCGCCCCTTTCACCGTCCGGCCAGGGTCCTAGTCATAGAAAAGTTGTGTTAAGATTTTGGTTAAAGTTGTTTCATTTGTTAATGTTTCTTAAACCCCTTGATAGATTCTCGCCTTGCTTGCCATTCAATTAATTCATCGGCTTATATTTCCATAACCCCATGATGGATTTTCTTCATACTTGGGATGAATCATTATGATGCAAAGACAATTGATTCGGTGACATGCATGCTAACTTATTTGACCTTGGGGTCAACGTCATGGTCATATAACATTTGTGTTAAGGTTTTGGTTAAAAAAAATTTTTTACAAAAAATTTCCATAAATTTCCTAAACCCCTTGATGGATTTTGTTCATACATTTGATGAATCATTATGAAGCTCAGACAGTTCATTCTGCAACATGATGGCTCAACTTTTGACCTTGGCGTCAAGGTCATAGGTTTTACAGGAATACTTTTAAAGTGGGCTCGACATGCAGGCCCTGGCCTTCTTGTTTTGGTTTTTTTTACTGACAGAAACGAGTGCCTTTGGGGGGGGGGGGGGATTAAATTAAGCTAGAGCAACTTTTAAGGTGAACTTATGGAGATTTTTCTTTGATAGCAACAGAAATCCAGCTCTCTGAGAAGTCATTTACAGAAGATAAGAAATGAATGTATATAGAAAAATTCTAAGAGAGAGAGAGAGAGAGAGAGAAAAAAAAAGAGGCGGTGGGTGGGGTGGGTGTTGATTGTTCTGAGCACATTAAATGTTATCAATGCTGCATTTATATTTTGCAACGCTGAATGGTGCAAAAAATTGAAGGTTTTACAAGGACACGTAGGATAAATTGTACATAAAGTTGTACCATCTCGTACGAACAATGTTTTAAGGGTGACCTATGATTTACAGCACATACCAGGCCCCGATTTCACTAAAATTCACAACATTTCTCCTCAGATTGAAATTTTACACCATCTTGCTTACGATACTTCAGACAATATCAGTATTTATGTCAGAGGTAGATATAGTGGAAAGGGTGCGAAATCTCATTTTAGTTTTAAACTTTAAAACATGGATATCTCTTCTTTCTTTTGTTCTTGAAAAAGACTAGAAAAATTCCTCAAATTTGAGGAAATCCTCAAAATTTCCTCAGAGATAAGTCAAGACTTCTTTAAGTCAAGTTCAAGATTTATTGACTGTATTTAATCACTGATGTTTATTCAATGTTCTGTGAAGAAAAATTATTGTTACCAACCAAACAATAAAAAAGATATTCAGAAATCTCAGTTTGAGGAAGATAATTTGATATCTTAATGAAACTGTGGCCAGGTCTCAGCTTTTTCCCCCAGTCACATTAAATGACACTACTGGTCGCAAATTTTTCAGTAATTTGCTTCATTAGGTTAAATCTGCTGATAGTGAGAGATATATACTACAAAATTTCTAAATCTCTATTAATTTGTCATTATTTTGTCTGGGCTTCAGCGTTCCATTTCATATAACGCGGTAGCTGCCAAACACTATGCAAACACATGGTGAATGGATCTCAGGTTGCCTGCTTGGGTTTCGATATTCTGATGGCTTCGGGCATTGATTATTCGCACCATTTCGACTTTAACTGTACAGCATTCTTTGAAGCTTATGGAAATGACCGTATACACGTGTGCAATGTACAGCCGACTGAAAACATCGTGGACCCAGATCTGCTGCTGTTCTCTCTTTGCATGATGTACTGGCAGATCAGGGTCTGTGCTTTTCTCATTCTATCAGAAGTAGAACGATTAGCGTAGACCCTTGTATGGCGGTGCATTTTCGACAGCAGATAGGTGAACTTTATGAACGGATACATGCGCATGCGCATGTGTTTCAGTTTGCTTGCCTACAATTTTATACCTCCTATTTAAAAAAAAAAAAATCTTCCTAAACGGAAGCATTCGTGGTTGTGGGAATGGTTGATTTTGCTTCATATATGATGCAGCATGTAGGCCGACTGTCTATCTTAGTTTGCGTATACCGAGAAACGAACTCAGTGTTCGATCATGTTTGACGTTGACATGATAATGATACATGATGGATTAGACTAATTGTTTCACCTAACGCTTATTGCAGTTCATTTTTTCTGACAACCCCACACCATTCGAAGTATTTTAGACGCTTGAATTGTTTCGGTTATCCGAGAATTTTAATAAGTTTTTACATTAGTACTAGGCGAATTTCCAAGTCCCTCTCGTGATTTTTTGCATTGTATTATTTTGCAGTTTTTGTGCGAAAATTTTATAATAGTATGAAGTCAAAAAATAAGGAAGAAATATCAAGGCAGATGAAGAAAAAGAAAGAAATATTAAGAAAGATTAAACTCGGTTTAAAACTCAGCGCTTATACTGAAAATGTTCTTTTTGTCGTTACTGGCTTATTTTTATACGAATAGTCTTTTTACGTTTCCTTGTATCTATGGTGGATTTTACAGCCTTTTTCTTGGTATTATAGTTTTAGATATGAAAAAGGTTCATTTTTCAAACTTTTATGCAGACCAGCTTCCTGTTTACGAACCTAAACTTTGCGGTCAGGGTAGCTCAGTACTTTAAGGCATGCCGATTTTAACATTAATAGCGTGTGATTGCTGCAAAATTGCATCAAGTTCGAGATTTCGGCGTTGGCGGAGAGGAAATAATGATTTAGAACTTAGAGGGTTCAGAACAAGTGAATCAATTTGTTGAACCGTCGTGGTGAAACTACATCAAATCGAACAGCCAGTTACGTATTTTAAAAAAAAAAAAATCTGTCTGACCTATACTTGTTAGAATTTCTTTACTAAATTGCGGATAAAATCGAAACACACGAAATTGTTCTTGCAGGTGTGCTGATCATATTGAGACACGTTTTCTCAATTACTCGAAAAAGACATCGCAATTTTGTCACGTTAAATTACATGTACTTTTCTTGTTTGTAACCACTGGGATCTGTTTCTCCTCAGATTGCTCCACATTCAAATTGGAATCTGCTAGACATATTTAATTAAAAGTGTAAAAACTTTAAACTCAGTTTAATTGGAATTGACGGATAGTTCTCCTGCAGTTAGTTCCGTTTGACGTCATTCTAGAGGTCGAATTAAACAGCAAATAACCACATAACGAGTTCGATGAAATATAACACAATTTAAAAGCATAATGAAGTCTAAATCTGTACCGTTACCCTATTAAATTCCTGTTCGCATATCATGTAAAAATAACATATTTTGTAAATAACAACGAACACCCATAAATGATAAAATTAAATCTTAATTGTGTCGAATTCTCAATCGAAGGACACAAATAAGATTTTTTCTTTTGTGATATTTTTCGTACTTTGGATCCAAAATTGTTTTTGCAATTTTGAATTGCTTTATTTGTTCTTATTGATTTTCTCATCAGATGTACTTATCAGCTATCGATATCATAAGGATTGTAACACGTCGGAAATTAGTTTTTATACGCCCGCTATTATGTTGTGATGTTGAACGTCCTCCGTCCGGTTATACGTCCATCTGTTATCGATTTGGTTTCCTCACAATAACTCCGGTTGTCCACCATCTAGACTTACCAAAATTTGTGTGTGGCTTACACTTGGGACGAGGAAGAATCATATCGATTTGGGGGTCAAAAGCTCAAAGGTGATGGTCACTGAGACTGAAAGAATAAAACCGGTTTATGTCCATTAACACTACTTCTCCACCATATAGTTACGAAATTTTGTGGATGGCTTGTACTTGGGGTAAGGAAGAAACCTATCTATTTTGGGGTCAATGGGTATTTTATACAAAAACACATGTATAGGCATCGATATATTGTGCAAAAGCACACGTATAGGTATGGGTATATTATACAAAAGCACAAGTATAGTTATGGGTATTTTATACAAAATCACAAGTATAGTTATGGGTATTTTATACAAAATCACAAGTATAGTTATGGGTATTTTATGCAAAAGCAAAAAAATAGGTATAAGTATTTTATACAAAAACACAAGTATAGGTATGGGTATTTTATACAAAAGCACAAGTATAGGTATGGGTATTTTATACAAAAGCACAAGTATAGGTATGGGTATTTTATACAAAAGCACACGTATAGGTATGGGTATTTTATACAAAAGCACACATATAGGTATGGGTATTTTATACAAAAGCACAAGTATATGTATGGGTATTTTATACAAAAGCACAAGTATAGGCATGGGTATTTTATACAGAAGCACAAGTATAGTTATGGGTATTTTATGCAAAAGCAAATTAATAGGTGTAAGTATTTTATACCAAAGCACAAGTATATGTATGGGTATTTTATACAAAAGCACACGCGTAGGTATGGGTATTTTATATAGTTATGGGTATTTTATGCAAAAGCAAAAAAATAGGTGTAAGTATTTTATACAAAAGCACAAGTATATGTATGGGTATTTTGTACAGAAGCACAAAAATAGGTATGGGTATTTTATACAAAAGCACAAGTATAGGTATGGGTATTTTATACAAAATCACAAGAATAGTTATGGGTATTTTATGCAAAATCACAAGTATAGTTATGGGTATTTTATGCAAAAGCAAACAAATAAGTATAAGTATTTTATACAAAAGCACAAGTATATGTATGGGTATTTTGTACAGAAGCACAAAAATAGGTATGGGTATTTTATACAAAAGCACAAGTATAAGTATGGGTATTTTATACAAAATCACAAGTATAGTTATGGGTATTTTATGCAAAAGCAAACAAATAAGTATAAGTATTTTATACAAAAGCACAAGTATATGTATGGGTATTTTATACAAAAGCAAAAAATAGTTATAGGTATTTTATACGAAAGCACAAGTATAGGTATGGGTATTTTATACAAAAGCACAAGTATAGGTATGGGTATTGTATACAAAATCACAAGTATAGTTATGGGTATTTTATGCAAAAGCAAAAAAATAGTTATAGGTATTTTATACGAAAGCACAAGTATAGGTATGGGCATTTTATACAAAATCACAAGTATAGGTATGGGTATTTTATACAAAATCACAAGTATAGGTATGGGTATTTTATGCAAAATCACAAGTATAGGTATGGGTATTTTATACAAAATCACAAGTATAGGTATGGGTATTTTATACAAAATCACAAGTATAGGTATGGGCATTCTATACAAAAGTACAAAAATAGGTATAAGTATTTTATACAAAATCACAAGTATAGGTATGGGTATTTTATACAAAATCACAAGTATAGGTATGGGTATTTTATACAAAATCACAAGTATAGGTATGGGTATTTTATACAAAATCACAAGTATAGGTATGGGTATTTTATACAAAAGCAGAGCAGAACGTGAGCATGCAGATATCGTACAAATATGTATAACTTATTAAAAAATGTCATAATAACATCGTTCGTAACCACTAAAAATTAAAGTATAAAAGAGAATAGATCGGAATTTATTAGTCAACAATAAGGGTTTACTCACCTTAAAAACTTATAAACATAATAAGTTGAGTTTGACTAGTTCGTTAATAATGATTTATTAATACATAACATCTAAACAATCTAGTCTTACTCTATACTATTTAATTATTAGATTCTTTCTTAAATTTTCCAAAGCACTATGCAAAAATAAATAAAATTCGCTCCGAACTTCTCGCTTTTGTTACTCACTTCATTCTCGCTCCTTCCGATCAATGCTAGTAATCTGCTCTAACCTGTCTCTACCCTCAATTTATGCTTTGAAACCCTCAAACGTGTCATTGTGCATAAATATTTACTTTTTTGAAACCCTCAAACGTGTCAGTGTACATAAATATTTACTTTTTTGAAACCCTCAGACGTGTCAGTGTACATAAATATTTACTTTTTTGAAACCCTCAGACGTGTCAGTGTACATAAATATTTACTTTTTTCATTTAGAAGTACGTGTGTACTTGGATGATTTTCTAATTCTAACTCGTTTTTAAAAGCGCTGTATACAAATATGAGCCAATTGTGATTTTCCATTTAGTAATTTAAAAAAATCACTTAAAAACACAACGAAAGTCTATTATGTTGCACAGATCTTCAGTAATGCCATTTGCTGACAGCTTTATATTCATTGGGCCGTATGACCAGTTTAGTTAAAGTACTGTGTCCAATTCGTGGAAAACCATAATTTCACTTACGTTGTTATTTTGAGGTTCAGTTAATAAACAGCATATTTCGTTCCAGTTCCCAGGAAATCCAGGTTTAATGGACAAATGACCGACTCGGAACCACTGAGTAGCAAAGCGAATGCCTTTGTGTAATTACTATTTTCTCCACACACACACACAAAATCACTATTATTTTTCCTTGAATAAATTGAGTTATTAACTTTTTGCAATCATTCCTCTTTATCTGTGTGATCAAACTTTTTGGTTAGTAATATTATATCAAGCTCAGTTTAGAAGAAAATGGAGACATTTCAGGGGTTTTTTTTCTGACAGCGGTGTCTTCAACAGTTTTGTTAGATTTTGGTTTTTCATTTTAGCGTTGGCTCCAATGCAGGCTATTCCCTTCCTCTTTTAATTGTCATTGTTTATAGACACATGGAAGATTACTATACATAATTGTCATTGTTTATAGTCACATGGAAGACTACTATACATAATTGTCATTGTTTATAGACACATGGAAGATTACTATACATAATTGTCATTGTTTATAGACACATGGAAGATTACTATACATAATTGTCATTGTTTATAAACACATGGAAGATTACTATACATAATTGTCATTGTTTATAAACACATGGAAGATTACTATACATAATTGTCATTGTTTATAAACACATGGAAGATTACTATACATAATTGTCATTGTTTATAGACACATGGAAGATTACTATACATTTTTGTCATTGTTTATAGACACATGGAAGATTACTATACATAATTGTCATTGTTTATAGACACATGGAAGAATACTATACATTTTTGTCATTGTTTATAGACACATGGAACATTACTATACATAATTGTCATTGTTTATAGACACATGGAAGAATACTATACATAATTGTCATTGTTTATAGACACATAGAAGATTACTATACCATTACACCAAGCACATCTTCCCAACGTATTGAAATGGTACAGGTGTTTTAGACGTATTATCTTCGCTAGTCAGAGGTCGTGATTCCATTTCGTTCCACGTTGATTTAGAATGAAGTTGATCGACGACCCTTGGCTAACGATGATGTATAATAATAATAATACGTCTAAAACACCTGACTATTCTGTTATTTACGTAAATATACTAGTATTCATATGGCGTCACAAACGACGTCTATCATCACGCAAAGGAAATGCGTAATAGCTGAGGCATCCGAATGTATTTCAAAGTCATTTCACTACACTATTTTGCGGTTTAGTCAAATAAGGTCAGTATTTTTGGTCATGCGATAAATAGAATCTTACATTTGTCCTCATTTCAAATTAAATTGATGAAACTCGTCGGATAATTGCAATGTTTTGCTTGCCAAGGCCTGCATAAATTAGAGTAATTCGCCTTTTTTTTATAAATAAATTTCATTTGAAATGAGCAGTCATTTAAGATCTCTATGTATTATGTATATGATGAATACTGCTCTTCCTCATCTTTCTGTCGTGCTTGTATCGATAGCTAATAAGGATACGATATCGAAACTGAAAAGAAGAAAGCTGATAGATTTTAGTAGAGTTAGTTTAATTTAAAATTCACTAATTTATTTGAATAAGAAGCTCAAGGCAATTCGGCCAGGTAGTAGAGTCATCGTAAATAGAAGTAATTGACCTGACCATTATACCACTCTAAAATGGTCTCGTATCGCGATATATTTAGAAACGTTAGGCACGCGTCGGTGGGGCCTCGGCTGCGCCGTCAGACGAAGGTCAAAAGCAGGGTTACGACGATCACGTGACCACGAGCGAACCCTCTGTACGTTTAGCCAGATTTTCCTTTTTGAATACAATGACCAAGCGGTGTATGTGTGTGAGTGTGTGTGTGTATGTGTATGCAAAAGAGAGACCGGCTGAGATGTCATAAATTAATGCCTAATGCATGGAAAAGCTCTACTTCACTGAGTTTCTAAACGTTTGATTGGAGATGTGAATAAAAATAAACTAATGAATGTTACATTTAGTGTCGACTTATATCGTCTTCCAAGTTAATGTGGACACGTTATACATACTCATGGGCACGTGATATATACATACAAAAGTTAGATAACGGAGCGGAGAAAAAAGTTACTTACGTTTCGACTTAAAGCAGCGTATGTGTCGGGGGGCAATCAAAAACATACACAGAGACATACAGACACAAAGACTGACACGCGTAGAGCAATCAATATGTACATCTTGGCACAGAGAAGCAAAACTATCAAGAATAATTAAGAGATCTAAACTGAAGAAACAAAGTTTGTGTGCAAGTTAGCAGCACTTTATAGCACTATTTTGCTTGGTCTGACCTAGATATCGACGTCATTGCTAGGAGATCGTGTTTCATAGGATGCCATCGGTAGTCTTGCATAATTTTCTCTGCTAGCTTAACAACCCAGATATTATTTCTGTTATGAGAAACTTAGATATGAATGTATTTACATTACGAGAGAAGGTGGTGGAAATAATAATAATAATAATAATAATAATAATAATAATAATAATAATGCAATTATTATTATTGTAATTGTTATTATTATTATTATTATTATTATTATTATTAAATTAAAAAAGCAGACAGTGCTTCAGATTGTTTTTGTGCCATCAGGCCCATCAGCTTGAAATATTAGGGGACGTCTTTCAGAACCATAGTCCGGGTAGTGACTCCAGTTTGGAAATCCTGAACATTTGCATGGAAAATCAGGGAAAACTCCCCTATTTAGTCAGTCACTATTTTCATTAAATAACCCAGCGTTTTTGAGACTGACGTACATACATCAGCTCATATATACCATTTAATTATTTCCATATTTTTTGGGGGAAAGTAATTTTTCAGTGTCGTCTGCCTTTCGGCGATTTACGCTATTCAGTTTATTATGCTGTAATACGTTCTTGATTGACACTTGATCGTTTAGAAGTTCCACTCAAATTCATCGTTCTCATTCTGTCTCAGAATGATTTTTCTGATCATCACCGCAATTTCAGAATAAGAATTCTTCATCGGTCAAGATTACCAATCATTTGATATTATTGAATAATTGGCACCATGTGTAGAATAGCTCAGTTGTGGGATATCCAGGTCTTGGTCACAAAGGCATTTAATCGCATGTTTTTGTAATGTCATATAATTCTCTGGTGCCCGGCCTAAATTGGCAAGCCACTATTATAGACCGGTAACTAGTAAAATCTGTGTCTCCTCATAGTTGTGTAGCGGAGTTCGTAGCAGAGATCATATGAAAACATGGCACCAGACTACTGGGCGCGGTGCATCATGGGAAAAAAGTACAGAGATGTAGCATCCGCAACTTATAGGTCAATCATACGGATTAAAACTCGACTGTTATGTCGATAGATGCCATTCGGACCACCTCGGCTATTTACTAAACAAGAATTGACTCAGAAGTTGCGAATGCATGGAACTATTTTTTAATTCGTAACTTCTCGGTCAATCGTACATTCAATCCAATTGTAGAAATAGCCAAGATGCTCCGAATAGATCGCAGTTTCTCTTTTCGCGGAGAAATTTCAGAGAACAAACTGTACGATTTTTCTGTAAATTACTATGCTGGCATCCATTTGAGGCATATTTTTGTCTCGCAGAAATAAAAGAGGTGGTCCGAATGAGAGATTCAGTACTTTCACTAAGATTGAGAATGCTAGTTCTCAGTAGTCTCACGAGCAGCGGAAGTGTGACGCACTTGTCAGCGAATTCATACTCAAACATTATAGTGACCAGATCTTTTGGCTGAACAGGTAAATTGTTTGAAATATATGAAATTGTTAGAAGTCCTGGGATATTTTATTAAAATAGTCATTGACTCTAAAACTTAATGAGTGAGAGGAGGGATTGCGGAATTGGCGAATCACACAGCAAATAACGCCTAACAGTTTATACCACGATAAACGCAAAAAAAAAAAAAAAAAAAAAAAAAAAAAAAAAAAAAAAAAAAAACCCCCCCCCCCCCCCCCCACCACCACCAAAAAAAACAAAAACAATATTAAACTCTGAAGGAGCCTCGGTGGCTCAGTGATTAGCGTGCCAGACTCGCGACCGAAAGGGTGCAGGTTCGAATACTACCATCAGAACAGTCCGGGTCGGCTACCGCTGTGTGTCCTTGGGCAAGGGACTTTACTCTAATTGCCTTTGTACTGTATAATCTAACTGTAATTGTGTTGTTGTGCCGTATGATAAACAAAATTAAACTAAACCAACGCTACATTCCTTGTGTAATTTCTTCTGATCACGTTTTGCCTTTTCCATTGGTGTTGTATGTTTTGGTTACATTTGCGCCTTATTTATTGTACTTTGTATTAAGACGTCTAAATAAAGATCATTTGCATAATTAATTTTTAATTTTCTGAACATTTTATTAGGAATAAATACTCAAGTGTACCCATGGCAGTGATTTAATACGGGCACATTATATGCCTAACTTTACATTACGTGCGTTACAAATGGCGCTTAATGTTGAAAGAAATTGGCTATGAACTGGACTCAAACTGTCAAAGCACATCTCATATATTTAATCACCTCCGTTAAACATTAAAAGTTGTAATTGTATTGTCTTGTGTCCTTTTCGCCCAGCTTTATCCAGAGTGTAGTAAATGATTTTAACATATAGCATGCCAGTTTTATCATGACCCCCAGCACGCTCGGCAATGTCAAATAGGCCCGATACGCTCTTCTGTATGTCGTAAAAAGCGACTAACGGGGGTAGATCCGCTGTGGCTCAGGATTTAGCGTGCTGGACCCCCGGCCAAAATGGTGCGATTCAAATCTTACCATCGGATCAGCTCCGTTCGGTTACCGTGGTGTGTCTTTGGGCAAGGCACTTTACTCCAGTTCACTAAATAACCTCTTGGTTTGCGGTGCTGTAAAACATCAAACCAAACTAAACCAATCCAGATTTATCACGAGTGACTTCTTATCGTTATTTTAAGTTCTCAGCAGTATTAGATTATTTATTATTTTATAACAAAAAAGGCATGAAATCTGCCCGAGTTATTACTAAAATTGTCTTCGTGGAGTATTACTAAGGTTTGTAGTCACTCATATTCTTGTCTAAGTTGCGTCAAAGTCACAGCTGAAAGCCCTGCATGTTGTTACCATCGAAGGCGGATCACGAAGTATGCTTGTTTTTGTTTTTGTTTTAGATACAAGATTAAAGGACAGCTGACAATTTTCCATTATTAGACGGTCTAGACTCGATAAATATAGATATGTTTATGGTAAATCTTCAATACTGTCCGCCTACAAAACAATCGTTAGGTCAAAGGTTATAAAACATTATATTAATGTCTCATTCATGTATGGCGAAACGTGTGTCAGTTTTCTGGCGACGGAGGCGTTAAAATTCTGTGTTAACATTTTTGCTTCTTCAACATTTAAAACTACACTCATTTGAAACTTTGGTATAATATTGCTCTATGCATAAAGTTTGTATCCTAGTATGCTCGAGTTTACTATCTTGCGTGCAACGGCGACATCAGTGGCGTCAACATTAAAATTACTGTGTTCAAGGTGATGCATGTACATCAGTCAATGTATTCAACTGAAATGTTGATATAATATATGCCATAAATTTGTATCCTGATATGCTAAGATTTCCCATCTCACCTACGACGGCGGATAGACGACGTCAACATTAGGATTCTGTGTTAAAGTTTTTGAACGTCATATTGTATCCTCTACACCATTTGCTGTGTTCAGCTGAAACTTCCGTATAGTACTATAGACCAAAAGTTTGTGCCATGGTATCGTTGGGTTTCCTGTCTCGCCTGATTAAGCATAAAGCTTCGTCATTATAACACAGTGCAGGAGCAAGGCAACCGGCTCAGTTGAACACTAATATCCTTAGATCATACCTCGTAAACAAAAAAAAATTGCGATAAAACGACTTACATAATCATATGTGTTTCGTGCATCAATTCTAGTGTCATTACTATGCACACCTGCATGCTTAAAGTAGACTCTTGTGCATATTGTTTGGCTTGCATTCGTTTCATAGCAATTTATTATGTTAAATCTGGCCTGGAGGTCATCACAATTTTGAGTCTGAGATGAGAGTTTGCGTCAACTGACTTTTGAAAAGTATTTTTGATTGTCTCAGGGAATCATGGCGTCTCAGTGGTAAACGTGCTGTACTCGCCGTGGCGTGTTTCAGGGCAAGACTCCTTACTCCAGTTGCCTCGACAGGACATAAACGTGCATGTGTTGATATGTGATTCAACATAAATCAATCAGTTAATTAATTGGTGCAGAGTGGAAACTTAAAATCAAACTCGGGCTTAATTTTATTATTTCCAGGTTTTTATTAGATACCTATATAATTTGCGTGGCTGTTCTAGCGTTCGATACGGATGTTCAGTCCGTATTTCCATATCGCATAGCTAGACTATAAAGTGTTTTCACTTGCATTAGTGTATCGATGCACCGAATCGAACTTATACAAATATCAGTTTGCTTTGAATTCCATTCGCCCTTTGCAGCTGAAACTATTTGGAAAACGCAAAATTTGTGATTATATAATAAATACAAAATCGCATGTGTGTTTCGTTCCGAGACGGGGGAAAGAACTCGTTTGAAATGGTGTATGAATACGTCTCGGTCTGACGGCCTCGACGTATCCCTACGCCATATCAATCTCGTTTTTTTCCCCGCCGACTCGGAGAAAAACATGTATTCATTTCTGTACTTTTAGTGCAGCATATACTGGTTTCGTTTCAGATGGGATAACATTGTTTGGGGGTCATTTACACATATAGGTGCAGTCCTATTTTCAGCGGATTGTTCCATCGGAAAGTTGTACGGACTCGTTTGTTCTTGTAAACTTTCATGTCAATATTTCTTCCATGGTTATAAGTAACCTTAACATTTAGCTCCTATGTTGAAGTCGATTATATACTGTTTAAGCGATAATGAAATACTAACCGATAATGTAATACAAGTTTACATATACTTTATTGGCCGTAAAGTACCTTTCTCTGTTAAACTGTATCAGTCTTTTATCTGGAATATTTTATTTACCTTAGTACAACATCCGAGCTTGTAACAAGGCCTCGTCTATTCTACTGCATTTCAGTTTATTGTTAAAGGGTTCAATCAATTCATCAAAGATGCATTAAGACACGAAAGTATAACCTTCTTTTAAATCGGCGGCCTACTTTGAAACTTCACGATTTTAGATAAACAGAATCGCGCCGCTGTGTAAATATATTATCGATATGGTACAAATGAGATGACGTACAAAGGGTCTAAAAGAGTATTCTTACAAATGTTCTGAGTAGAGACGAAAGTAGTCACGCAATTCGAAATTGTCAATGTTAGATGCAAATAATTATAGACTGTTCCTATGCAATTTGAAGAATATGGGAACTCTATATTTTACCCGTCATTATGTGCATGCGTGCATGTCACATTACTCCTCCTCCACCGCTTGAGATGTAATTTATCTTTAATTGCGCAATGATCATATAATTTTGATCTACTCTATCGGTGTGGATAGAAGAATCAGTTAGTATCCAAAAAGTCGCTATCTATTGTTGCTAATTTTAGGCATTAACCAAGTTTTTTATTTTATTTTTTAAAGTCATATTTCATCTGTGTGGCATTTGTCACCAAGTTGACTTGTTTTTATCATCATATTGTACCTTGTACATTAAGTAATTTTATTCTATTAGTTTTAGCCTTAATTAGAAGATTTACAATGCTCTTACCGCCATTTTGTTTCATTAGTTTTATTGTATGTGCATTATTCAAATCAGTATGTATGACCTCTGATAACCCCGCAGCTTTTTAGCTCACCTGGCCGTAAGGCCAAGTGAGCTTATAGGATGGTCCTTCCTCCGTCGTGCGTCATCCGTTCACAAGTGTTATTTAGAACTTCTTCTCAAGCAACGACAGGACCAATTCACACATAATTTTAATGGGAGCGTTCTGGCACCAATGCCTATCAAATTTCTTCAGTTTGCGCTCACCTGTCATACTATATGGGCGCTGTTACTATAAATAGAATTTTTAAAAAAATAATTTCTTCTCGAAACCGCTAAACAGAATTTGAAGAATTTTTTTATTAAAAGTATCCTGGCATAAAGGTCTTCAAAATTTAGTAAAATAATGCCAATCCGCCATCAAATATGGCCGTCGCTAGAAAAGATAGAGAAAAGACTTTAAAAGACTTCTTCTCGAAAACCACTGAACAGAAATTGGCCAAATTTCATAGAAAGCATACTGGCATGAAGGCCTTTTAAATTAAAAAAAATTATGCAGTACACCATCAAATAAGGCAGCCGTTTCTAAAAGTAGAAAACCTGTGAACGATTTCTTCTTCAAAAACCACTTAACAAAATTTGACCAAATAAAAGAAAGCATCGTGGCATAAAGGGTTTTAAATTTATACAAGTAATGCCGATCCACCATCAAATATGGCCTCCATTACCAAAAGTAAAAAAAAAAAAACCCAAACATTTCAACAACTTTATCTCAAACAAGCCGCTCAACAGAATTTGACCAACGTTTCCAGAAAGCATCTTGATATAAAGGCCTTTCAGTGTTGGACAAATGATGCTGATGTGCCAAAAAAAAAAAAAAAAAAAAAAAAAAAAAAAAAAAAAAAAACCTTGAAGCAGTTTTTCTCTTGGCATATACGATCAAACTCATTGAATCAAATGTTGGTTGACAGCAAACAATGGTACTGATTCAGATTTCTTGGCCAACTGCTCTTGTATTTGGCTATTATGCAAATGTCAAGCAGTGAGCATTTTCAGGTCCACTTGTGTCTCATGTTTTAATATGTATTTTGTGGAGAGATACATGCCTATGAGAATAGTAGATTGAATTGAATTGAATTAGTTTAACAGCATTAGTTTTCAGCTAATATGTGGCTGCTTTGCAATTGTTTAACCGCTCCTGCGTGCCTTTCTTTTAACCGCTCCTGCGTGCCTTTGTTTTAACCGCTCCTGCGTGCCTTTCTTTTTACCGCTCCTGCGTGCCTTTCTTTTAACCGCTCCTGCTTGTCTTTCTTTTAACCGCTCCTGCGTGCCTTTCTTTTAACCGCTCCTGCGTGCCTTTCTTTTAACCGCTCCTGCGTGTCTTTCTTTTAACCGCTCCTGCGTGTCTTTCTTTTAACCGCTCCTGCGTGCCTTTCTTTTAACCGCTCCTGCGTGCCTTTCTTTTAACTTGTATTATATGTGATTTTTCATGTCGGTAGAACAGCTCCTTGGAGCTTTTTTTAAAAAATTATTATCTTTATGAATCGACTTAAAGTAAATACTTTTTGACATGACATTCATAGCATTTGACATGTTAAAGTCAAAGTAATGAAGCCATTGGCGTCCAGCAAATTTGAAATAGGGATTGTTGTACCATGCTTGTTTTAGCATATCTTTGTAAAGAAAAGATGTTTCCTTTTCAAAGTCATCGAGTGTACTGGACAAGAAAACAATTAAGAATGTTTGTTTTGTGTATAAGGTTATTAAAGTCAACTTAGTTCCGTTCTGGATATCTGGTTACAAAATGTTAACTTTGAGATACAAATCCATATCCCTCAATTCCAGCTGTAATAACAGGGAGCGCGTGCCTAAGTGTGTGCTCGCACGTGTGTAATGTCAACGTAATTCTTTTATAAGGAATATATGTTGTTTTCTTTTGAATGTGTACACTCTTCGCTTCATGGTGTGTAACAATTTTTTTAACGCTAGAAACAAATACATTAGCGCTTTTTAGATACTTATTAGCTCTACTGGCCATAGGCCAGAAGAGCTTATGGAATGGTCTTTCGTCTATCGTCCGTCCATTAGCACAAGATTGTTATCTCTACTCCTCCTAAACTACTTGGATGATTGCCATGAAACTTTACACACACTTTCATCCCATGGTCTAGTCGGTTCTGAATGAAAATGGTGCTGCTCGGACAGCCAATATGGCCGCCACAGCGGATTTTTAGGATTTGAAATGGCTTGTGATATTTTAGGCATGTGTTTTTCGGAACGTTCTTGATCACAACTGCACCACTGTTGGTTTGGTTTGGTTTTTTTGTTTGAGCGGCACTTTTAACACATTATTGGCTATATATATATATATATATATATATATATATATATAATGCCGAGGAAATGGGAGCTTGGTGCCTTTCACAAGGACACATAGTAGACCCCAGCTAGCCTCCTGGGCGGGTATCAAACCCGTGATCCTTGGATTACGGGTCTGACGGTATACCTACTGAGCTACCGCGGCTCCCCGCAGAACTGTTGACAGGAACAAAATTTTATTCAATAAGTTTCCTTGAAATTACCTGATTTGCTGTTCCAATTTTAGTCAGATAGCTATTCTTTTTCATTTTTTATTAGCTCTATTGGTCATAGACGAGAAGAACTTATGTGATGGTCTGTTGTCCGTCGTCCATCCGTCCGTTAACGCAAGTTTATTACCGCTACTCCTAAACTGTTTGGAGGATTGCCTTGAAACTTTACACACACATTCATCCCATGGTCTTGTTGCTTCAATGGTGCTGCTCGGACATCAAATATGGCCGCTACAGCAATCATCTTGAAAAGCTTGTTATCGCTATTTCTCCTGAATGGATCTTATCAACATGGCGTTTTCACTAAAAGACTTCTTATGATGTCTAGTTGGTCCTAAATAAAATGGTGCTTATCCAATATGGCCGCCACGGCAGCCATCTTGAAAATCTTGTTATCGCTACTCCTCTTGAATGGATGGTCATATCAACATATGGTTTTTACTAAAAGACTTCCTATGATGTGTAGTTGGTCATGTATAAATAATGCTTCCGATCTGATGTCCATTATGGCCTCCACAGCAGCCACCTTCAAAATATGGTGATCGCTACTCCTCCTGAATGGATGGTCATATCAGCATGGGGTTTTCACTAAGAAAACCTTTTATGATGTCTAGCTGGTCCTAAATAAAAATGATGCCGATCTGACATCCAATATGGCCACCATGGCAGTCATCTTAAAAATCTCGTTATCGCAACTCTAATTGAACAGAAAATCATATTGATGTGGGGTTTTCGCCAGAAGACTTCTTTTGATTTCCAGTTGATCTTAAATGAAAATGGTGCCGATCTAACGTCCAATATGGCTGCCAAAGCAGCCATCTTGAAAATCTTGTTATTGTTACTCCTCCTGAATGGAAAGTCATATCTTGAAAATATTGTTCTCTCTACTCCTCTCCAAATGGATGGCTATATCAACATAGGGTTTTCACCATTAGACTTCCTATGATACCTAGATGGTCCTAAATGAAAATGGTGCCTATCGTATATCCAATATGGCTGCCATGACAAATGTCTTAAAAATCTTGCTGTCACTACTCCCCCTGAATGGATGATCATGACATGGGGTTTTAAATAAGCCCTAAATGAAAATGGTGCCAGTCGTACATCCAATATGGCTACCATGACAACTGTCTTGAAAATCTTGTTGTCACTACTCCCCCTGAATGGCTGATCATTATGACATTAGATTTTCACCAAAAGACTTCTAATGATGTTTACTTTGTCCTTTATGAAAATGGTGCCAAGTTGACATCCATTATGTGTACCACAGCAGCTACCGATAATTTGAAAATTTTGTAATCGCTGAAGAATATCAGAGATGGTTTCAGCTCTCGGCAGTTAAAAGGAAGAAATGGTCTTTACAGTTTAATTTTAGCGCATTCATTACGTTATTTATAACTCACTGAGCTCTTTACTTTATCATCACGACTGAAGGTGCAGAGGCATAATAGCAGCATCTACGTAAGTCCATCTACTGTAGACAAGGTGGTTTCCGAAACGTAACTTAGTTTGCTGTAGTCTTATTTTCTCGAACCTCATATATGGCTTACCCATGGGTAGAAGGAGGAGTCTATCGATTTTGGTGCTGCTAGGTCCATGTATCAAGGTCACTGTTGCTGAAAATGTAATTTTCCTTTTTGCATAAGTCAAGTTTCCTTAGCCACATTTTTATCAAACTTCTATACTTGGACAGAGTCACCACCAGGGCATTCGCAAGTTTCCGCTGGACGAAACGGCGCTCCGGGCGAGTGTCGCCTTTTTGCGCCCCCCCCCCCTCCCCATTCGGAAAAAAATACCGCCAACTCCGCGAAATGGCGCCGCCCTGACTTGGCGCCTCGAGCGGTCACCCGTATCGCCCGCCCCTTACGACGGCCCTGGTCACCACCGTATAGATTCTTGAGCCCAGGTGTGAAAAGTCAATATGAAAGGAGCTAAAATTGTCATTTTGGTTCCTCACGATAAGGTCTCTTTCCTGAAGTTAATGGCATCCAGTTTTATCAACTTCATTGTTGCATAACATTTCCCTATTGAGCCTGTAGTCGACAGATAAAAGGTCAAGGTCACAGTATGTGAAATTGCAAAACTAGGTTAATTTTACCAGATACATATATAACACATGTGTTATATATGTCTCTTATTTTACATATAGCTATGGTCGGTCTGGTATGTATGTGTGTGTTGAAGAGGGGGCGGTGCAGCAAATCTCCTGATGACATTTTATTTTCTTTCTTTGCAGAATACAGACAGCGAGGTCCAGTTCGGTCCATTAAAATTAAAACAGAAAACCATGTCGGTAAGTTTATTTTTGCTGTAAATTGATTTAATTACACAAATCAGGCTATTTATATGTACATTATCTTGACTCTAGCCAGATATAGTGTTCAGTAGAAGTCATAACTAACGAAGATGGTGTAACATGTATGTAGATTTTTCAGTAGATCATGAAATCTTCGTTGTCTTTGATGCAGATTTTTCAAGTAAGATTGTCATTTTTCTAGTAAGATTGGCGTTATACTTGTCGTCTAGGAACACTGTAATAGATCTTGTTGTTGATGCAGATTTCATCATGCATTTTTTTTTAATCAAAAGGAATTGAGCCAATTTTCATATCAAAATGGAAATATGATAAAGTTTACAGGATCAGGTGCAAACATACTACTAAATAAGTTAATGTGTAGAAAAAAATATCTTTCACATCATATTGCAGACAATAATTCCCCCCCCCCCCAACCCCAACAAAAAATTACATTTGTAAACTTTCTCCCAATCTCTTGTAGTCATTCAGAAAAAAAAGATTTGTATGCAGTATAATATCTGATTTCAAGAAAGTTTAATTTAAGGATAAACACGGAGCGAATTTAATGTGTTTTATATCCACAAAATTGTATAATTCAAGAACATGATTCATATTTTCAAATAATGCTTTACGTTGTATGATAGAAAAAGTTATGCATCATTAGTCACATGTGCCTTGTTCTTATTTCCACACATTGTCAGTACTTAAACTAGAGTTCCCTCTCCCTGTGCTCTACATAGCTGGATGTATGTATGTTTGTTTGTATACAGACCGACAGGTAGATGGATAGGTTAGATAGACAGAAGATAGATACACAGACAGATACTGTTAAATTAATTAAAACATGGAACCAGTCTGAATATGCAAACAT
This sequence comes from Margaritifera margaritifera, assembly GCA_029931535.1. Taxonomy (NCBI): domain Eukaryota; kingdom Metazoa; phylum Mollusca; class Bivalvia; order Unionida; family Margaritiferidae; genus Margaritifera; species Margaritifera margaritifera. Next base: position 3,127,162 of record JAQPZY010001673.1, on the reverse strand, counting down.
TGTCATTAACTGTGTTGCATTTCGATCTGTCATCAGTGAAAGCTGAGTAGCTGTAGTGTTGATACTTTGTGATGCGTCCTTTTCTATGAACATGCATTAGAGACCTATATTTCAACATAATTGAATAAATGATGTTTGCTATTTTGTAATGTATGTGCATCCATTTGAAATATGTCAACTTTGTACATATATCAGCATGGTTTCAAATGTCATCATGAATTGTACCTGGTGCTGTATTTAAAAATGTATGAAAGAAAATTGGTTCACTAATGGACAAAGAGAGTTCCTTTTACACAAGCTTTAATAATTTCATACCATTAATTTCCCTGTTAATGCGGACAGTATGAATGTAACTGACCTCCTAAGTGTCTAGGCACTCATAATTACTACATAAAAAAACATTATGATTCCAAATTACAACACAGATAACAGTAGTAGGTGATTATTCAAGAGAGGTTGCCCCTGCAGGGTTATACCAACATCTGTCCACTGGTGCAGATAATTTACATTACGTGGGTTTTGAACCTTTTGAGGATTAATGGAATGCCTAGTGTCTGCGATAACTGGGAAAAGAACAGTATAACATAAGTGAAGCCTGTGTAAAAATAGCTCTCTATTACACAATTTAGTACTTTCTCACACACACACACACAAACACACAGTCTTTTCAGATTTTACAAACAATAGCCTTTCAAGTTACCTTGTATTCAAGGTCAAAGGTCATGACCTAGATATTTGTTTTGTTTTTGTTTTTTGTCATCAAGATGTAGCACAACAACTGAATTAATACATGTACAAACTTATGTGGTTCATTCTATCATTTGCATTCTGTAACTAAATGTTGACCATACTATACAATTTTAATGCTATAATAGCAATTAGAAAGCAGCAAAATAGGCTTAATGTAACATGTTTGTCGACGTAAATGGCCGAATGGCCGCACACGTCGTTAATCCAACGAACGAACGAATTTATTTTATGGAGGTGGGGCTCAAATGAAAATCCTAGCCCCCCCTCCTAAAGTATTGGTATTTGTGATGGCCAGCCATCGATGCTTTAGTTGCAATAAAGTTTGCTTGTACACATTTTCCAAATATAATGTATGTATGTATGTATGTATGTATGTATGGTTGTATGGTTGTATGTATGTATGTATGTATGTATGTATGTATGTATGTACGTATGTATGTATGTATGTATGTATGTATGTATGTATGTATGTATGTATGTATGTATGTATGTATGTATGTATGTATGTATGTATGTATGTATGTACGTATGTATGTATGTATGTATAGTGTTTAACAGATGTCAGCACAAATTTAGCTATATAGTGCCAGTTGAAAGTTTAGAGTTCTAAAAATATACAGGGAAAAAATTGCGAGAAACTGTCGGAATATAAACCGTTTCAAATAAACATAAATATGTAGGCCTGGTCCATCAAGACAAAATGCAAAGATCTTAATAATGTTGGATAAATATACATGTTGAAAATTGCTAAAATCTTAAGAGAGATAAATCATTCCAAAAAAAAGTAACTATTTGATCATACAAGATAAAATCCAAATATGAAGGTATTAAACTTTTTCAAAATATAAATATTGTGATGAAATGATAATTCATTGTTCAGATGTGAGTTTTATAAAACTTAATCTCTAATAGGTGTTTATTCTCACCTCTCCCATGCCTTAGATTCCTAGAAAAACAGTTTTTAAATGAAGGTATATATAAAGGTCCTTTATGTACTGACCATTTAAGGTATATATAAAGGTCCTTTATGTACTGACCATTTAAGGTATTTATAAAGGTCCTTTATGTACTGACCATTTAAGGTATATATAAAGGTCCTTTATGTACTGACCATTTAAGGTATATATAAAGGTCCTTTATGTACTGACCATTTAAGGTATATATAAAGGTCCTTTATGTACTGACCATTTAAGGTATATATAAAGGTCCTTTATGTACTGACCATTGAAGGTATATATAAAGGTCCTTTATGTACTGACCATTGAAGGTATATATAAAGGTCCTTTATGTACTGACCATTGAAGGTATTTATAAAGGTCCTTTATGTACTGACCATTTAAGGTATATATAAAGGTCCTTTATGTACTGACCATTTAAGGTATATATAAAGGTCCTTTATGTACTGACCATTGAAGGTATATATAAAGGTCCTTTATGTACTGACCATTTAAGGTATATATAAAGGTCCTTTATGTACTGACCATTTAAGGTATATATAAAGGTCCTTTATGTACTGACCATTTAAGGTATTTATAAAGGTCCTTTATGTACTGACCATTGAAGGTATTTATAAAGGTCCTTTATGTACTGACCATTTAAGAGGGTCAAATCTGGATTTTTTTTTAAGTCGGAAATGTTCATTTTTTCCTTATTAAAGGTAGAATTTTTTTAAAACCAAATAACATGAAGCTTATAAGCAGACAGTGGGTACAAGAATAATTTTTCCAGCAAAGACAAGATTTTAATTTTGTTTTAGCCCAGCTCCCCCCAAAGATAAAAAGGTTGTGCCTTAATTGATAGGCAACACCTGGTTGTAGTGTATCTTCTGGTTATATAAACATTCATAATGTACCTACAAAACAAATGCCATACTTATTTTTCATCCTTAAAAATGATTCTTACTCTGAATAACTTAAACTTCTCGTCGCTTGCTTCAGTAATATAACTTCACCATGTTCTAATTAATTTTCTTCTTTAGAAAGCATTTTTTTGTTGTAATTGGCTACCTTATTAATATGTGGCAATATATATCACCTAGCATAAACAGATTGTTGCAAGCCACAGGTACAAATCTGCTTTTCACACATAAAAAAACGATTTTCACCGATGGTATGCAACGATGAGGTAAAAAGAATTGGTTGTAATATACAAAGCAAAGTTGCAAATGTGAGCAGTTGTCAAAATTTAATTTATAGTACAGTGTGATAAACACACAAAAAACATGTCCTACAAGTGTAAACAAGGCCACGTCCAAAGTCCAAAAAAGGAAAGTACATAAAATGTACTTTGGTGACACAAAACAATCTATAATTGTCAACCTGGAATTCAGTATATACAAATTACAGACTGGATTCAGCTGTTTTATTATTGTATCCTACACAGTGTTTGAGATGTACTTACATATAACTTCAAAACATACCGTATATACTGACGTATAAGCTGGGTCCAAATGCAAACAACATAGACCCTGATCTGCTATCGCATAATGTGCTGGCAGATCAGGGTATATGTAGTTTGTTCTACTGATTAGTCCTTACAAACTGCATAGACCCAGATCTGCCGGTGCATTATGCGCTGGCAGATCTGGGTCTGTGCAATTTGCAGTTGGTATCGGCTGTATAAGCGAGTATAGATGGTAGTCACATTCATTTGCAGGGAAGAAGCATGAAAAGTGTTTAATGTAACTATGGACATATCTGTCATATACCAATACCACCATCTCCACAAATACAATTACCAATTGGTCCACCAATACTAACATTACCATTACTTAGAAATGTCTTCTACCATCACATTCATCATCATAATCATCATCATCATCATCATCATCATCATCATCATCGATGATTGCCAACATCACATGCACCACCAACACATTCATCAACATTGATGACATGTACAATAAGGAAAGAACAGCAGCAGCAGTGACATTAGCGACAAAAATAAAACCTTGTCAGTAGCAGACCAAAAACAAGTCCTAAACTAATTGCATCATCCATAAATATTTGTTTAAATTATTTTGCAAGTCTGTCAGTGCACTCAGCAGTAAGTTTTCATCACTCGCACATTTTATCTGTCTGTGGGTTAGATGTTGACAGTGAATATGTAAAGTGCACATTGAGCATTAATATACTATTTCAGTTACATGTAAATCCAAAAATTATACAAAAATCGAATGTGTTGAATATTTTAGGGACCAACCATTTCAGTTTTGGAGGTGGTTGGGTGGGGCAGCAAAAATATTTTTTCCAAAAACTCCTAGGCTTCTCCACTCCCCCAATTAAATGGTCACTCCCTTATACAAACATGGCAAAAATATCTTATGATACTTACTAATATTTGTTTAAAAAAATTTTTTTTCATGTTTGTATTTCATGATAAATCTGCCTTTTTAGGGGGAATATGCTTTCTACTTGTATATATTGATAGGTGGGAGTTTTTGATGTTTGTATTTCATGGGAATTTTTTAGGGGAAATATTCTTTCTATATATTGATAGGTGGGAGTTTTTCATGTTTGTATTCATGGTAAATCTGCCTTTTTAGGGGGAATATTCTTTCTACTTGTATATATTGATAGGTGGGAGTTTTTCATGTTTGTATTTCATGGTAAATCTGCCTTTTTAGGGGGAATATTCTTTCTACTTGTATATATTGATAGGTGGGAGTTTTTCATGTTTGTATTTCATGGTAAATCTGCTTTTTTAGGGGGAATATTCTTTCTATATATTGATAGGTGGGAGTTTTTCATGTTTGTATATCATAGTAAATTTGCCTTTTTAGGGGGAATATTCTTTCTATATATTGATAGGTGGGAGTTTTTCATGTTTGTATTTCATGGTAAATCTGCTTTTTTTAGGGGGAATATTCTTTCTATATATTGATAGGTGGGAGTTTTTCATGTTTGTATTTCATGGTAAATTTGCCTTTTTAGGGGGAATATTCTTTCTATATATTGATAGGTGGGAGTTTTTCATGTGTGTATTTCATGGTAAATTTGCCTTTTTAGGGGGAATATTCTTTCTATATATTGATAGGTGGGAGTTTTTCATGTTTGTATTTCATGGTAAATTTGCCTTTTTAGGGGGAATATTCTTTCTATATATTGATAGGTGGGAGTTTTTCATGTTTGTATTTCATGGGAATTTTTTAGGGGGAATATTCTTTCTATATATTGATAGGTGGGAGTTTTTCATGTTTGTATTTCATGGGAATTTTTTAGGGGGAATATTCTTTTTATATATTGATAGGTGGGAGCCATGGTGGCTCAGTTGGTAGAGCATCAGACTTGTAATCCAAGGGTTGCAAGTTTGATACCCATCCAGGCCAGCTTGGGTCAGCTGCCTCAGTGTGTCCTTGGGAAAGGCACTTAGCTCCCATTTCTTCTGCATGATGTAGCCAATAATGTGCTTAAATAAAACCAATAAAAATAAAAAATATATTGATACCGTATATACTAGTGTATAAGCCCATACCAACTGCAAACTGCATAGATTCAGATCTGGTGGCGCATAATGCGCCGGCAGATCTGGGTCTATGCAGTTTGTAAGGACTAATCAGTAGAACAAACAACATAGACCCTGATCTGCTGGCGCATTATGTGATTTCACATAACAGAGATCAGGGTCTATGTTGTTTGCATTTGGACCGAAAATATACATCAGTATATATGGTAGGTACATTTGCAGTTGTATCTATCTGCTCATATGATATCTAATTCAGGATTAAGCAAGAAATTACAGTTCTATATACAAGTTTTCTTTTTTGAAGCGAATAATCAGATACAAAATTACTTTCATTTCTCCTCATGATCGGATTCTTGCATTACTTTCAGTAAGTTGAAATGTAGCATTGTCCTTTAAGAATCAGGGTGACTGCTTAGAGTTTGCAAAAGGTCCTTACTTTTAATTGTAGTTAAGCAATAAAATGTGCATTGGAAGGAAATCACTGATGAAACTGCTAGAAGTAGCACCAAAAAAATCAAGTTATCCATCACCTTCATGGTACTCTTATGTAATTCATTCCCAAGCTTGCAAAATTTTCACATAACATACATTTTAAAAAGAAGATTCAGTAGTACATGCAGAAATGTGAAACAAAATTGGTTTTTCAATGTCAAGTTTGATAGTAAAAATGTGCACTTTGCATTATCCATCTGTATATCTGCAAATATAACGATAAATCCTTATAATCAGTATAACATGGAAAAATCTATACATGTGGTCAGCTTGAAGAACATAGGACATGTATACTGTGTGTGCACAAAAAATCAAGCAATACTTGCATGAAGTACAGAATATTCTGCGAATTAAGGGTTAAACTGGTCGAAAATTAAATCCCTTATTTGTATGTTGAATATCATATCTAAGCAGAAAATTTTAAGTTAGACCTTTGAATTAGTCAACTGTGTACATTTTCCCTGAAATATCCCATGTTTTATACATACCAAGCTTTGAAATTTTAATAAATCATGCTTTATGATTCACTCAAGTGTTTATATTTATTGCGCTTAGTATATATTAAAGATTCACATTATTACTTTCACTTTAAGCATTTTAATTATGATTCATCTTGTGGGAATATTACATTTAAGACAGTGTTAAGTCACTAAAGGAGAAATGATCATGTTTAGAATTAAGTCTCATACCTAACTTCAAGGTCAATGTCACAAGTTAGTAATTCAGATTTGTTGAATTCTTACTCGCAAGCTGTTTGAATTAATAACATGAATCATTATTACAGGGTCAATTTCACATATTGAATGTATGACCTTTGCCTGTCAGTAAGGTCAAGGTTACACAAGTCAAGGTTGTCTATCTTGTTTGCAGATATGTTTTGAAGCTGTTGAGAAAACTGAATAAAACTTACCTTGTATCCTCACTGGTATTTATTCCATACCCTGTGGATACACATATGTAGTTCCACTGTACAAATAATTAGAGTAAAGGTGCAGGTCAAGGTCATATATATATTTCAACTGTCACTTTATTTCCAGTTTTTAATTTTGAACTCATTTAAAATGAAATGAAAGTGCAATGCATATTCTTTAAAGTATCATTACCAGAGGTTTGAGGTGTGTTGAACTCAACACAGACACAAAACACTAATCTTTTTATTGTAGTTCACTTAGCCATAAGACCATGTGTGCTTATGATATGGCCCTATGTCCATCATCCATCAGTCAACATTTACTTGTTGCCACTCTGAAAACCATGTGATTGACCTGATTTTGAGCCAGATTGGTATATATAGGTTTATATCATCAAGTTCTCAGAGGAGTTCAAATAGGAACAAGATATATGCATATTAATGGGGTGATATTGCATCTGATTTACTGAAGTTGTTACCACTCTGGAGGCCATATTTCTGATTAGATTTTGATCAGACTTGGAATATATGTTTATATTATCAAGCTCTCAGAACATTTCAGTAATGAGCAAGATGAATGCATATTATTGAAGTGATATTTCATCTGATTGGCAGAGCTTGTTACCACACTGAAAGATACATTTTTGATCCAATTTTGATCAGACTTATAATATAGTTTTATATAATCAAGATCTCTCATGAGTGTAATAATGAGGGTGATCCACACATAATAATGAGGGTGATCTTGCATTTGATTGACTGATCTTGTGACTCTTCTAGAGACTGTGTAAACGGCTGAAGTCAGCAAGATCTTGGATGTATACAGTTATGAATGAGAGCCATGCATATTAATGAGGTGATTTTGCATTTGATTGGCTGAGCTTGTCAACACTTCAGCAACTTTATTTCTGATTAGCTCTTTATCATACTTGGTAAATAGGCTTACTTCATTGTATTGTGTTTATTATAGTTAGATCTACACATATTGTATCTACATATACCAATCTACACTTGTCAAGACTTTAAGGTCTCTATTTCTGATTAGATCAAACTTGGTAAATAGGCTTATATCATCATATTGTGTTTATTATGAGTGAGATTTACGCATATTAATGGAGTGGTCTTGCATCTGTTTGCCTTAACTCCTTACCACTTGAGAGCTAGTACTTCTGACCCATTGTAATAGGTTTATATTGTCAAGATACTGGATGATTTTTATTATGAGCATGACTAATGCATGTTTATGAGGTGATCTTGCATCTGATTGGCTGATTTATTCTACTGTTGTAGAAACTGTATTTTTTAAAAAAGAATTTTAATCAGACCTGGTAAATAGTCTTGTAGCAAGATACGATTATGAGCGATATCCGCACATATTACTGGCGTGATCTTGCATCTGATTGGCCAAGTTTGTCAACACTCACACAACTATATTTCTAAACAGATTTTGATTAAACTTGTTAAATAATCTGATATTATCAAGATGTTGGATGAGTTTGATTATGAGCAAGATATATGCATATTAATGAGGCAGTCTTGTATCTGATTGATTAAACTTGTTACAACTCTAGAAACTGAATTTCAGTCAGAGTTTGTGCCAACTTAGTAAATAAGCTTCTATTATAATTATTTTAGGTTCATGTATAAGTGCAATCTGTGCACGTTAATGAGATGTTTAACATCTGATTGGCTGAGCTTGTTGCCTCTCTAGTTTTAGAGATCTCATTTTTCATCCAGGTTTGATAAAACTTGGTAAATGGGTTATATATCATCAAGATATTGGATGAGTTAAGTTATGAGCAAGAGACTATGAATATTAATTTATGCCTTTATCTTTATCTTTATCATTAGAAAGAATTTTTTATCAGGCCATAGTACAAAAGGTAAAATCAGTAAGTTATGTGTTTGTACAATACATGTACTACATAAGCCTGATCAGTGAAATTGTCAACTGTGATGTTATGTCAGCCAGGTGAGCATTATCAGGTACACCTGAGTTTCTTGTTTCCAAATATGGGATCTATAAATTTTTTACCAAATATGGGAAATATCACTTTTGTTCTTCTGTTTAAAAACTATTTAAAAAATAAAGACAATTTATTTTGTTGATGTCCTTATTATTTGGGACAGGGCGCAGAAAATTTATGAATATATTTTTTAAGAGATATACTCACTTTCTATCAACATTTTGACCCCCCCCCCCTTTTTAAAAATAACTATTTATTATTATTATTATTATTATTATTATTATTATTATTATTATTGAGGTTTGATTGTTTTGGCATTTCATGAAATTTATTTCTACATTACAGCAATAATATATGGATTTATTTTTTCTCTCATCAGCTCTTTCAATTTCTATGGTAATTCATGAATAAAAGGCACATGGAAAACATATTGATTTTGGATTATTTAATTTCTGTGTTGATGGATTCGGCTTTTAAGGTTTATTTATTGATGCACAGAGTTGAGAAATGGGTATGCAAAATATATACAGTCTTCAAGTTCATTGCCTTTCAGGAGAAACTTTTCAATTTATTTTTTCTGAGTCTGTGGCTGTCAAATATCAGATTAAGGAGATCTAATTTCTGTCATTTGGAAATCATTAGATTGGCTTCACTGATACATTATTAATTATTTTGGTGTTTTTGATCATCCATCTTATCTTTTTTTTTTTGACAGCCACTACATTTTTCACAAAATTAGTACTTTGGTTAGGTTTTATATTTTTTGTCTCATTCTTTTGAAAATAGGGACTACTGATGTGTAACACATAAAATAAATTTAAACATTTAAAATTTGTATTAATGTAATTTTCATTTATTCATCTTGGTTACTGCCTCCCCATACATGAATTTGTAATTTATTCATCTTGTTTACTGTCTGCCCATACATGTAATTTTTCATCTTTTTTTTCCATTACAAATTCATTAAAAAAAATCACAGATTCATCACAAACTGAATACAAGTCTTTATGATTCATTTTTTTGTTTTTTTTTCTTCATCTTTGTTCGGAAATGATCAGCAAGCAAATAGTTTTAAAATATTCTCGCTCTGATTTGTGCAAGAAAGAACCTGTTACATCTGTTATATTACTGTATATACTCGCATATAAACTGGGTCCAAATGCAAACAACATAGACCATGATCTGCCATTGCATAATGCACCAGCAGATCACTGTCTATGTTGTTTGTTCTACTGATTAGTCCTTACAAACTGTATAGACCCAGATCATATTGTGCCAGCAGATCTGGGTGTATGCAGTTTGCAGTTGGTATGAGATTATACGCGAGTATATACGATAGTTAAAACTTTCTTTTTTTTATCTTGAGGTGAAAAAGAAAAAAATATCCTGACTTGAAAGAAAATCCCAGTTCCCCTCCAGAAAATTGAATGATTGGCCCCTAATTGGATCTGTGTGGGTTTGTCTTCTCATTGAATGGCTTGATGATAATTTGTTTCTAACAATTTTACACATTGTTTATTTAGGATAGATTTTTTTTTATTAGTGACCTAAATATTTAGGTCAATTCTGCTGATATATATTTCTATATGTACTGAATTTATCCTGGATAATGTAGTGCATTGAACTGTGAGCAACATAGATCCAGTCAAATGCTGTTCAAACTTGAAATTTTTAATTGCTTTTCTTTTTCATGGAACTTAACCACCAACCTACTGGATGCTACTGACAAGTTTTCTCACGTACCCATGTTGGCTGAGTTAAGACTCGAACCCACATGGACAGAGGTGAGATGTAACAGATTGCTAAAGGTGAATGCCCAGACCAGGGGTGGCCAGACTTTAGTGACATGGGATCTACTTTTTACCAAGTCATACCAACACGGTCTACCAGCATGCCCCCTGCCTTCATGAGACATTGAAACATGTTGCAAAATATTGAATTTCTTTTAATAATCAAATAATGTGGCTTTGGATATATCAAACACTTTTACATACTTTTTTACAAAGTCTATTAATAAATGTACATATGTCAGGGGTGGCCAGACTTTAGTGACATGGGATCTACTTTTTGCCGAGTCATACCAACATGGTGTGGTCTACAAGAAACTACTTTGCAATTGACTGGTTGATCGTGATCGACGTATTGGCCACCTGTGCCCTAGACCACTCGGCCACCTGGGGGCCCCAAGATCTGTGATACAGGAAGAGTATATGTGCTGATTTCTGTCTACATCAATGAACTTTATTTATTTATGTATTGTTTTATTTATTGTCTTGCGTTTATTGGTGAAAAATGCAGGACATTTTATGCAATGACACAGCTGAGTTGATAAATGCTTTTTGAAGTTGGATGTGTGTTATACACATATAAGCAGAGGTATGTCGGGAGAATTACCTGATTGAAACATAGATGGTTTGGACTTGCCAAGTCTTCCAACTCAGCTGATATGTTCAAGTATAAGGCAATAAAAATACAATCTCAGAACATGTGACACCAGTGTCAATGATACGTTGAACAGTGACCAATCAAATAAATAAAAGCTTTGGAATTTCATGAAGGAGAGAAAGAAGGACTACACAGGTGTTGATCCCTTGAAAAAAGATGGTTATCATCTTTTGCAACAGCACCAAAAAGTTAACATCTTAAATCATCAGTGTGCCTCAGAGTTCACCAAAAAAAAACATTATCACACATATCAGACCCTGGAAATAGCCATATACCCTCCATGTCTTACATTGTTGTCACTGACTGCCCGTATGGATTTCAGAAAAGAAGGTCATGTGTTACACAACTTGTCCTCTCCATACATTACCTAAAAAAGGGCTTAGATAAAAAGCAGCAGATTATGCTAGTCCTATTGAATTTCTCCAAGGCCTTTGACAGAGCACCCCATCAATGCCTTTGACAGAGTACCCCATCAAGGCCTTGGATAGAGTACCCCATCAATGCCTTTGACAGAGTACCCCATCAAGGCCTTTGTTAGAGTACCCCATCAATGCCTTTGACAGAGTACCCCATCAAGGCCTTTGTTAGAGTACCCCATCAAGGCCTTTGACAGAGTACCCCATCAAGGCCTTTGATAGAGTACCCCATCAAGGCCTTTGACAGAGTACCCCATCAATGCCTCTAAATGAAGCTTTATCACTATGGTATAATGTACAACTCGCTTAGTTGGATTGAGAACTTTAAGCTCCACCTGTACACAGGAAACTGTCCTAGACAATATTAAGTCCACCTCTACACCAGTCACATCATGTGTCCCCCAAGGCACAGTTTTAGGTCCCCTCCTATTTCTGGCATATGTCAGTGACCTGCCAGATGCTTCATAGCATGAAAACACACAAAGCAACTGGCCCAGACCAAATTCCTGACAAATTTCTGAACGAAGCTACCCACAGAAGCATCATAAGGTCTTACAAGACTCTTTCAAATCTCCCTAGACAGTGGTACGATCTCTGATGTAATCTACATCCAGACTTGTTTGCAGACAATTGGCTCTTGTACAGAATCATCTGCTCTACCAAGGATTGCACTACCATTCAGAATGATCTTGACAATATCCAGGAGTGGGAGTCAAAAATAGCAGATGGCTTTCAGTCCAGATAAATGTGAGGTGTTAAGAATCACTAAGAAACACCATCGAATTATTGTAAACTATACCATCCATGGACATACCCTCAAGACTACTAGTGGTGCGAATTTCTTGGAGTCACCATCTCTAGTGATCTGTCCTGAAGTAAGCAGGTTGCAACATCACCAAAAAGGCCACTTCCACCATGGCTTTCTTTGATGCATATCATAAGATCCAGCCATCCACAAGCAAAGAAACAAGCCTACAGAACCCTTGTAAGATCTGTACTTGAATATGCTTGGGCCCTACATACAGAATGTGACATCAACAGCATCAAAGAAGTCCAGAGACGAGCAGCCGTATTTGTTACACAGGACTACTAAGAGACTAGTAGTGTAACATCAGTGCTGAAAGACCTAGGATGGAGAGCCTGAAAACAAGAAGGAATAAGTCTGGAGTGACGTACCATGCTATAATGGATCAGCCACCACCTAACTGACATACCTGCCCAGTCATACCTTACAACAATAACTTAATCTAGGACTTGAGGGCACAGCATGAAATGTCGCCAGTTTCAAACAGACTCATCTGTTTACAAGAAGAGTTTCTTCCCCAACTCTGTTGTCATGTGGAAATGGGGGACACCCTCCTTGAGAGCAAGGTCAGACCCAGCTCACATTGGAATCCTTCCATCTGTTCCTGGCCACCAGCAGTCTTTAACATCAGCGATCCTGTATTTCTGTTGTTTTTAACCTGTACAAACCTCACTTGTGTCACTTCCAATTGTGATTTGTACTCACTTTTGTGGGATGCAATTAAGAAAGAAGATGATGTTGATAAATGTAGTAGATATACCGTATATACTCAGGTATAAGCCAATACCAACTGCATACTGTATAGACCCAGATCTGCCGGCGCATTATGCAGTGGCAGATCTGGGTCTATGCAGTTGTCGCATTATGCGATGGCAGATCAGGGTCAATGTTGTTTGCATTTGGACCCGGCTTTTATGCAAGTATATATGGTATGCAGTTTGGTCACATTAAATATGAAGCTAGCCAATTAAAACATGGGATGAATCTGATTTAAATCTGATTCTTGGGAAAATAGGTGTCCTTATAGATGACTGCAAATACTATATTTTCAATGTACCATATATACTTGTGTATAAGATTATACCAACTGTAAACTGCATAGACTCAGATCTGCCGTCGCATAATACACTGGCAGATCTGGGTCTGTGCAGTTTGTAAGGACTAATCAGTGCATAGACCCTGATCTGCCGGCACATTATGTGATGGCAGATCAGGGTCTGTGTTGTTTGCATTTGGACCTGGCTTATACCTGAGTATAAACGGTAACACATTATCTGTGTGCTTAAGAAGTTATTTGGGTAATTATGTGAGGTTTAACCTCATCGTAATAAGCGCACATCACTAAGGCTGAAACATTTACATGTGTAAATGAACATGCATGTGGATGTCAGTGATGCAGGAACTACCCATTCCTGTTAAATTATGTTTTTTCATATCTCTGATTAGAGGACTGTTTTGTAGGATTTCTGTTAATACTTTTCTTAAAGAATGTAGCATACATAACACAAAAATACAAATTAGGTTGATTTATTGATAATGCTGGTAAAAAATTTCTTTCAACTACATTATATACCTTTGAAACACCTGTTTGTTAACAGAAACTTTAATTAGTAATATTTTATTTTAAAGAAACACCATTTCAAGTTTTTAATTCACTGCATTGTTTCTTAGTCATTGTGGATTGTACTGAAGCATTTTATGCACATGTCCAGGCAGTATACCTGGTTGCATTATTGATTTGTTTCATATATACATATAAGAAGTAGTATGAAACAATATCACAATGATCCTCGGATATTTTACTGAAATTGTCAGATATATTCAACAAAGACATGTTATACAAACTGAGTCCTGTCATAATAAGAGGTTAAAGACATACAGCAAATGAATCAATTGCAATTTGAGATACAGCATTGACATTTTAATAGCTGTCTGTTGTTCAACAAAGGTTAGATAGAGGGAAAGGTTGAATTTCAAATTGTTTCAATTAAATGGCATAGTTTCAGTTATTGTAAACTGTGTACACATTCAGCAATTTTGGTAAACATTGTACTCTTACACATCACTAATATCATAAACATAGATTGCTCTCATGTATATGTACATTTTAAAAGAGTTAGTTCTTTTTGTCTCATGCAAGCTCTCCACTTTGGAGGTGCATTGTCTCTAGCAGTATGGTGATGGTGAATAAAGCATTTGTATTATACATTTTTTAGACTGATTTAACACATTCAGTTAGTTGGTAAGGAGACATCAGACATGCATAGTGGTAAGTGTCCCAAAAAATCAATATGTTATACACTGGTTTTAGCAGCCACTTCCACCCTAAAGGCATCCTGGCTTATCAAAGCAGTAATCAGCAGAAAACAAATTAATTAGTTGAGACAGAATGCGTATATTTACTGTGGTTTCACTTTTTTCATGGGGTACCAATTTTTTGTGGATTTTGTGGTTGCTTTTTGAACCACAAATTTAAAGATTTTTCTTAATAGTATCTTAATGGGTAATATCTAAATTAATCACATTTTGATGGCTTAAAAATTGTACACATCAAAGATTTCCACAGCCTGCTGATTACATTGTCTGAATGTACTGATGGTACAGCTTTATGGACAGTGTCTGAATGATAGTACAACTTTATGGACAGTAGCTTAACTGATGGTACAGCTTTATGGACAGTGTCTGAATGATGGTACAACTTTATGGACAGTGGCTTACTGATGGTACAGCTTTATGGACAGTGTCTGAATGTACTGATGGTACAGCTTTATGGACAGTGTCTGAATGATGATACAACTTTATGGACAGTGGCTTACTGATGGTACAGCTTTATGGACAGTGTCTGAATGATGGTACAGCTTTATGGACAGTGTCTGAATGTACTGACGGTACAGCTTTATGGACAGTGTGGTACAGCTTTATGGACAGTGTCTGAATGTACTGATGGTACAGCTTTATGGACAGTGTCTGAATGTACTGATGGTACAGCTTTATAAACAGTGGCTTACTGATGGCACAGCTTTATGGACAGTGTCTGAATGTACTGATGGTACAGCTTTATGAACAGTGTCTGAATGTACTGATGGTACAGCTTTATAAACAGTGGCTTACTGATGGTACAGCTTTATGAACAGTGTCTGAATGTACTGATGGCACAGCTTTATGGACAGTGTCTGAATGTACTGATGGCACAGCTTTATGGACAGTGTCTGAATGTACTGATGGTACAGCTTTATGAACAGTGTCTGAATGTACTGATGGTACAGCTTTATGGACAGTGTCTGAATGTACTGATGGCACAGCTTTATGGACAGTGTCTGAATGTACTGATGGCACAGCTTTATGGACAGTGTCTGAATGTACTGATGGCACAGCTTTATGGACAGTGTCTGAATGTACTGATGGCACAGCTTTATGAACAGTGTCTGAATGTACTGATGGCACAGCTTTATGAACAGTGTCTGAATGTACTGATGGCACAGCTTTATGGACAGTGTCTGAATGTACTGATGGCACAGCTTTATGGACAGTGTCTGAATGTACTGATGGCACAGCTTTATGAACAGTGTCTGAATGTACTGATGGCACAGCTTTATGGACAGTGTCTGAATGTACTGATGGCACAGCTTTATGGACAGTGTCTGAATGTACTGATGGCACAGCTTTATAAACAGTGTCTGAATGTACTGATGGCACAGCTTTATGGACAGTGTCTGAATGTACTGATGGCACAGCTTTATGGACAGTGTCTGAATGTACTGATGGCACAGCTTTATAAACAGTGTCTGAATGTACTGATGGCACAGCTTTATGGACAGTGTCTGAATGTACTGATGGCACAGCTTTATGGACAGTGTCTGAATGTACTGATGGCACAGCTTTATAAACAGTGTCTGAATGTACTGATGGCACAGCTTTATGAACAGTGTCTGAATGTACTGATGGCACAGCTTTATGGACAGTGTCTGAATGTACTGATGGTACAGCTTTATGGACAGTGTCTGAATGTACTGATGGCACAGCTTTATGAACAGTGTCTGAATGTACTGATGGCACAGCTTTATGGACAGTGTCTGAATGTACTGATGGCACAGCTTTATGGACAGTGTCTGAATGTACTGATGGCACAGCTTTATGGACAGTGTCTGAATGTACTGATGGCACAGCTTTATGGACAGTGTCTGAATGTACTGATGGCACAGCTTTATGAACAGTGTCTGAATGTACTGATGGCACAGCTTTATAAACAGTGGCTTACTGATGGCACAGCTTTATGGACAGTGTCTGATTGTACTGATGGTACAGCTTTATGGACAGTGTCTGAATGTACTGATGGCACAGCTTTATGGACAGTGTCTGAATGTACTGATGGCACAGCTTTATGAACAGTGTCTGAATGTACTGATGGCACAGCTTTATAAACAGTGGCTTACTGATGGCACAGCTTTATGGACAGTGTCTGAATGTACTGATGGCACAGCTTTATGGACAGTGTCTGAATGTACTGATGGCACAGCTTTATGAACAGTGTCTGAATGTACTGATGGCACAGCTTTATGGACAGTGTCTGAATGTACTGATGGCACAGCTTTATAAACAGTGGCTTACTGATGGCACAGCTTTATGGACACTGTCTGATTGTACTGATGGTACAGCTTTTTGGACAGTGTCTGATTGTACTGATGGTACAGCTTTATGGACAGTGTCTGATGGTACAACTTTATGGACAGTGGCTTACGGAACATATAGATGTACTTTTAAAAATGCTTGGTTCAGTACTGTTGGCTTCATCGTCGCCGTTTAATGTTGAGCACTTGGACAAACACATTTGTATAAGTAAGTGATTTTAGCAGGCATTTGATTTGTGCTCATGCTGGTGGTTGTATTGTTTTCACCCTTTTGTTGTTGGCATAGTTTTTTTCTTTTGTATTATTTAGTTTGGTTATTTGTAGAGGTTAATCCATGAAATTAGAGACCCACACAAATGTATTTTTGTTTTTACAAAACCATGAAAATTGATACCCACAAAAATAAATGAAACCAGTGTGTGTGTAACACACACACACACACACACACACACACACACACACACACACACACACACACACACACACACACAAATATTGCAAAAATATGAATAGATGTGAATAATGTTCCTACTCTTTTCAGGTTCTGCTGGTTTTTTCACGAGAAGATGCACAGAGTGATGGATTTTGGTGGGCTGCAGAACGCGGAGGCTACAAATGCAATCTGGCAAAAAGTCATGATGGTGCACTAGAGTGTTTTTTAGATAAGCAACAAGAAGTTGTGATCATTGACCACCGCCATAACAAAAGCTTTGATGCTGAGGCATTGTGCAGGTGAGCCATACTTTAACTTTTTATACGCCAAACACATGGTGGAACATATTATGTTATGATGTTGTCCATATGTTACCACATTGGTTTCCATGCAATAACTCGAGTTGTATACAATCTACAGTTACCAAATTTTGTGAATGACTTGAAATTGGATTAAGGCGGAATCCTCTTGATTTCATGGTCAATATGTTAATGTCCAGGTCATTGTGACTGAAAGAAAAAAAATGGTTTCTGCTCAATAACTCAAGTTCTGCAGCATCTACAGTGGCCTGATTTCATGGTCAATATGTTAATGTCCAGGTCATTGTGACTGAAAGAAAAAAAATGGTTTCTGCCCAATAACTCAAGTTCTGCAGCATCTACAGTGGCCTACACTTGAGGATAGAAAGAGCACTATTGATTTCAGGTTCAAAAGGCCAAAAGTCAAGGTCACTGTGACTGAAAGAGGAAAAATGGTTTTCACGCAATAACTCGAATTCTCTACCATCTGTACTTAGCAATCTTTGTCAGTGGTTTGCACTTGGGGGGGGGGGACCTCCATTGAGTTTGGAGTCAAAAGTCAAAGGTCAAGGCCACTGTGACAAGAATAATAATGGTTTCCGCACAATAGCATAATTTCTTCATTGCATACCTCAACCAAACTTTGTAGATGGCTTGCACTTCAGGTATGAAAGAAGCTTATCAATTTTGGGGTCAAAAGACAAGGTCACTAAGTGAAAGAAGAAAAACAGTTTCTGCAGAAAAATTTCAGTTATCTGCATAGAGGACCCTTAAATATGGTGCAACCTTTTCATGTGCTGTTCACAGTACTCTTATTTTTTTTTTCATAACTCAGGCCAAATGAAAGATAACTCCATTTTCAGCAAGTTAAAAATGTGGAGGGCAAATTTTTTATCACTACCTTAGAAATTATATGTAGAAAATTAAGTAAAAATCCAGTTTTTGTGCCAGTTTCATGAAAATCTTAGTTTTTAGCCAGAAGAAAGTTTGTCTCCAGTTCTATATCTCCATGCTTCTTAAACAAAAAAGTTAATTATCTAGTAATTGTTTGTGTCCTTGGATGTAAGTCGCTTGTGTGTGTGTTTTCCATAATATACTGAAAGGCATAAGTAATGAAGCAAGTTATGTCAACTTTCATCAAGCAAACTAGTTGGGAATGTCATAGTATCTTAATGGGTAACAGCTGGTGTTTTTTCACAGGACACATGATACATCAGTGTGATGACACTCCGACTCTCCATTGGTTCCAACAAAGTTTTTAAGGAGAATAGTTATTTTTTAAAATGTTTTATTGAAGATACATACCGTATATACTCAAGTATAAGCCAGTTCCAAATGCAAACATCATAGACCCTGATCTGCCGTCGCATAATGCGCCAGCAGATCAGGGTCTATGTTGTTTGTTCTACTGATTAGTCCTTACAAACTGCATAGACCCAGATTTGTCGGTGCATTATGCAACAGCAGATCTGGGTCTATGTAGTTTGCAGTTGGTATTGGCCTATACACAAGTATATACGGTACACAGTGGTTTTAGAATTTCTATACATCCCCTTGCAGGGCTTTGATACATGGTCGGAGGTAATTATTTTGTACAAGTAATATCAGGTTTGGTGTAGCAAGCTGCCATGAAATTTTGAATTGCAGATTATACTTTTATTGTTTATTCTGGAACAACCTTTGGTGAGATTTTTCTTCATTTCCAAGAGATTTTCTGCAATATATACAATAGATAAGTGAAATTTTGAGTTGTGGATTATATTTGCATTTTTACTTACTTCAGTAACAACATTTGGAGAGACTTTTTATTCATTTCTAGAATTTCTACAATATATACAATAAAAAAGGCAATTCTTGACCAGCTTAACATTGACAGAGCTCTTTGTAGTGAGAGTCCCTATTTTCAAGACCTTCAATTTCTGGTTATGGACTCTCAGTTTTAAAATTTGGTCTTTTGTTTTCTATATATTGGACTCTCAGTTTTGATTGAGAGCTGTGGCCAAAGGGAGATTTCCAGTTTTCTCTTCTCTTTTTGGTGCAGAATTTTCAAGTTGGATTAAGGGAGTCTTTCTGATAATCAGGGAGGTATCACATGTATGCTATAATAATAATAATAATAATAATAATAATAATAATAATAATAATAATAATAATAATAATAATCCTTCATTAAAAGAGGGTTACACAGTTAGCTAAAATTTAGCTATTGCCCTTTGAGACTCTCTGAATAACTGCCTTGAGGTAAATGCATTTAGACAAAAATTATATTAAAGCAATATGAAGAAATACCTTACAACTGGTACCGGGTATATATATATATATATATATATATATGTACAAATCAAAGAGCAAATAAACAGTCAGAAAGAACAGACGAAAACAGAATTCTATGGCATGTCTGTATTTATATTTAAATTCTTGCAAACTTTGAACAGGATTCCAGGCCATGGCATCAGAGTACTGAAATCATCGTTTGAATAATTCTGTGCATGGTTTTGGAATTTGAATGTTATTTTGATCCTCCGATTCAGAGTCTTATTATTTGTTTTCACACACTTTGAAAAGGTTTTAAAGATAATTTGGGTACAAGAACTATTTTACATACCGTATATACTAGCATATAAGCTAGCTCCAAGTGCAAACAACATAGACCCTGATCTGCCATCTCATAATGCGCCGGCAGATCAGGGTCTGTGTTGTTTGTTCTACTGATTAGTCCTTACAAACTGCATAGACCCAGATCTACCGGCGCATTATGCGATGGCAGATCTGGGTGTATGCAGTTTATAGTGGGTATCTTCTTATACACGAGTATATACGGTAGTTTATGTTGGATGTTTCCTGATGCTAGGGGCACTTCTTAGCTCACCTCTACAAAGCAGAGGAGAGCTATTGTACAAGCTGTGTCAGCAGTGGCATTGGCAATGGCATCTGCACATATAAAAGCATATACATACAGTATGTACAGCCTTACAGCATCTCAATCATTCTTTCTTCCTTCATCCTAGCCAACACTTTGCGATGGGTTTCATAGCACCTAACCCCTAAGGAAGGGACTAAGAAGGCTAGTTTTGTAGATTCATGTAAATTGGTAATGTACATACTTGATTGAGCTTTTGCATTTAGTTCAGGTTTTTTGTACACTGTATACATATTGTCATACCTGGTTCATGATACTCATTGAGGAGATGCAAGAGTACTATACCCTCATCACAAAAGTAGGACATAGTGACCCATATTTCATGCTTAACTGACTTTGGTTAAATTCTGTTTTAAGTTTATTTCTCAAGCTAGTGTGCAAGAATTATCAAACTAGATGATTGTATGCATCTCTGTTAGTACCACACAAGAAGGTCATTGTGACATAGTTACGCACCTCTCATGACAGGTGTACGATTTGGTTGGTTATCGTTATCTAGAGGATGATTGACCTCAGTGTTATTGCCCGGATCGAGTAAATAATATAAAAAAATATGAAATTTTATAGATGGGATAAATAGAGATCTGTGCAGATATATAGAACAGAATAACATAAACCCCTGTACATGAAATATAAAAATTTAATCAATTACATAAACAAATTGAAATAATACATAACATTAGAAAGATACACTTCTTTTTGAAATCATTTGCCGAATTTCAACACTAATATAATTATGTAATTAGCCGATCTGTTTAAAATGATAGACTAAGTTCATCATGGAATCGAGTGAACAGTCGAACAATTGCCCAGCATGCCTGCATAACCTTGTTATTGCTGGTCACTCCAAATTCAACGTTGCTGTCAGGTCAAGGTTGATGTACTCCCCTTTTTTCTTCTCTCTCTCTCTTATTCAGCCTCTTTCGGTCCTCAAACTTTGTGTGGGATGCCTCTTCTCTCTACCCTCTACGTTGATGCTTATATGTGCATCAATGGTTGGCTTTGTAGGTAGGTAGGTAGATAGGTGGGTAGGTATGTATGTGGAGCTATTTTCCCCTTTAAAATAAACAAGAAGCAACCTAAATATCCCGTCAGATTCCTTCTGGGGAGTAGAATATTACCCCACTCTCGTTATGTCAGATATTGTCCTATCGGAATTCAAACAGATACCAAAGACTATCTGGTCAGGCCAAACCTGACAGATGATAAACAAACCTAGTTTCAGAAGATTAATGTACTTTCTAATGGCTATTTCATCACTAACTCACTCTAACATCACACGAGACATAACAGTTTCAGTTCACGTCTTAATTATTCAAATGAATCAATGAAATTCACTTCATGGCTTAACTACATTAATTTCAGTGAATACTCACTCAAGTCTACCGAAATACATTGACAGAAATTTGCACCCTTACACATATATTTAACATTTTACTGGCGTAAGTTAAGTTTTTGCCTTAGCTCATGACCAAAAAGTTTTTTTTAACCCTGTATACATACAGTTATACCTAGAATCAGGAAACTTGGTGAGGGGATGCATGTTGACAAGTACTGCACACTCATCACAAAAGTACTGGTAGTTCTGTGTGACCTATATTTTATGCTTCACCAACTCTAACTCTGTTCAAGCTAGATTCATAAAACTAGATTATTGTATGCATCTCTTTTAGAGCCACATCCTTACAACCAAGGAAGGTCACTGTGACCTACATTTCACATTTTACTGGCCCAAGTTAAGTTTTTTCATTTAGCTTATGACTAAATAGCTTTTTTGTACTCTGTATACATACTGTTACACCTAGAGCCATGAAACTTGGCGAGGAAATGCATTTTGATAAATGCTACAACCTCATCACAAAAGTTGGTCACAGTGAGCCATATTTCATGCTTCACCAACTTCGATTCGATTTTGTCTTTTAACTCTTCATGCTTGAATCATTAAACGTGATGATTATATACATCTCTGTTAGTACCACACTTGTACAAAAAAAAGTTAAGTGCCCTACATTCCATACTTTTACTGGCTTAAGTTAAGCATTTGCCTTTAGCTCATGACCAAAAAGTTTTTGCATGCTGTGTACATACTATCCCATCTAGAATCATGAAACTGGGTCAGGGGATGCATCTTGAAGATCACTACTTCCTCATTTCAGTAGTAGGACATTATGGCCCATATTTTTTGTGTTTAGTGTTCATTTCTCAGACACTGTTCATGCTGGAATCATGATGTTAATGATAATGTGCATCTTTGTTAGCACCACACCCTTACAAGAAAAAAAGCTCATCGTGACCTATTTTGATCTCTTACTGGCTTTAGTTAAATTCTTGTGTTTAGTTCATGACCAAACGAGTTGTTGGCATGCTATAAGCATCTTGATAAGTACAACACCTTTATTGCACAAAGAGGTCTTAGTGACCAATATTTCATGCTTCAGTGACTTTATTGAAGATTTGTGTTTAAAGTTGATTTGAATGGATGCTCGTATCAACATGGGGTTTCTACTAAATTAGTTCTTATGATGCCTAGTTGGTCGTAAATGAAAATGGTGCTGCTCAGACATCTAATATGGCTGCCATCTTGAAACTCTTCTTATCAGTGTTCCTGAATTAATAGTCATATCAGCATGGGGTTTTTGACTGAAAGACTTCTAATGATGTCTAATTCATCATAAATTAAAATGGTGCAGATCTGACTTCCAATATGGCCACCACCATGGCCATCGTGAAAATCTTGTTATGGCTACTTCTCCTAGATGGCTGGTCATATCGATATTGTGCTTTCACCAAAAGACTTCTTATGATGTTTAGTTGGTCCTAAATGGAAATGGTACCAATCTAATATCCAATATGGCCACCATGGCAGCCATCTTGAAAATCTTCTTGTTGTTACTTCTCCAGTATGGAAAGTCATATCAACATGGGTTTCCACCAGAAGACTTTTTATGAAGTCTTGTTGGTCCTAAATAATATCTGTTTGGTTCTAAATGATAATTTTATCTTGTTGGTCCTAAATGAAAATGGTGCCAAGCTGACATCCACAGCAGCTAATTTTGAAAGTCATGTTATTGCTGAAGAATATCAGAGATGGTTTCAACACTCAGCAATTAAAGGAAGAAATGGTCTTATCTTGAATTCCTGGAAATTATCTTTGGCCTATAGAGCATCGGCATCCTCCAGGGAAATCTTGTGGCATTTTTTGTAGCCAAAAGACTTACTGATGATGAAACTCAAGTTGTCATCATCTTGAATTGAAAAAGAGACAAAAGCACATTCATATCAGTGTCATTAATAAATAATTGTAAAATATGGTATATGGAATTGAAAGGAAATAACACAGTTTTAAGAAGGAATTATGTGATAAGGAGTGAGGCAGAGGCCATATCCCTAGAAGGGCAGAGAAGATAGCCTTGAGGCAGGAAAGAGCCTCCTCTCCCCCCCCCCCCCCCCTTTTCTTTCAAGCTGGAGCATTGCTCAGTCAGGTATGGTCATTCAGGGATTTCTCTCTATCTGTTATCTTTCTTTTTATATTTATTTCCATTTAGCTAATCTTTTGAACATTTTTCATAGTAGGTGTCCATCTATCTGTTTGAATTCACCATGGTATCATTTTGTAGTGGTAGATGCTACCACATCCTGCCATCAATCTGTGTAATTTCTTTTTCTGGTGTCACCTATTTTTCCTCATGTTACACTATTTGTATTTTGATTTAACAGGTCATATTTCATTTCCGTCAGCACAACAGAATGATATATGACTTACTTTTGTCCTGTTAGATATATATATATGGCTAATGAGAACTGGCATAACTTGATGTATAGCTAAGATTTTCTTACTCTACTTCATTCACTCACGTAACTGGCTACCATTTTTGTCATATGTTTAGGCATTTTCTTTTATTCAGCAAATGTACTTTTCAGTTATTCAGGAATAATTTTTGTTGCATAGAAATGAAACAAATACAATGTATGTAGTCACTTTAAAGATGCAGGACCTTTTGATTAATATTAAATCATCATCAAGTTTCCTGGAAATCACTGGCAAGAACATCTCACACTTCAGTGTAAGGAATGTCTCACAGCCATTTTCTCGAATATGTGGGAAAATCTTCACATTTTTTTCCTGATGACTTTAGATACATTTTACTTCACTTCCATATAGATATCCATTGGGAGGGGGGTGTTATCAGATGGTTAGGTTCCCTCTCCCCATCTGCTAAAATCATACACTTTTGGATGAAAAATAAGAATGGTAGTCATTTGAAATACACTAAACCAACTCTTCTTAACAAATCCTTTCAAAATAAAATAATGCACCCTCCCGTGCTTCCTGTATGATTCAGGTACTATCCACTGAAATAGAGTACAGCAGCATGTACTATGTAACCTGGACACAAAATATGACTATTTACCTATTTGGCAAAAGCATTTAATTTTTTAGTTCAACATTCCAAAATCATGTCCCAAAACTTAGAAACATCTCTAAGTATTATTCATGACTGATTCCCTTAAAGAGCCTAAATTTTAGTGTTACCATCCATTTTGAAAAGCGTGCGACATCATATATCAACTGTTCAATACTTTACATCTTTAAAAAACCCAATGAAATTACTCACTTTATTCCTTAAAACCCTTGAAATAGAATCACTGCCATTTTTAAAAAAAATGAAAAATATAAAAATTAGAAGCATAACTACATGTACACGACCTTTAAACTTGCATCAGTTAAAGTTCACCGCATAAGAACAATTGTAGAATTTGATATGTGGGATGAAGAAAAACAGTCCCTATCAAAAACAGAAATGAGATTAACAAGCTTGCATGTCTTGTCATCCTATTGTCAATAATTGACAACATCATCTAGAACTGCAGTTTGGCAGGCACAGCAGTAAATAATAATGATCTGCCAAATTATAGCCTCAATGATAATATAGAGCAAGATTACTAGGTCATCTCATTTGACATATTAAATCATGGGTGCAAATTGCGCCACAACATGTCTAAAAAAGCTGACACAATGCAGTCCCATAAACTGGCAAAATGCAGTATAATCTTGATTTTACTCATCAATATGATAACTCCATGATTTTCGATCGTAACAGTTATCTCCAGGGTTCTATGATCAGTTGCTGCACATGTTTTGATATTACTTGCAATTAAATTTCCTGAATTAACAAACAAAATTGTGACTGTTCAAACTTGAAAATGGAGCCTGTTTGAGAACAAGGCTGCCATGGTAGTTCACGTTTTAGGGTTACCTCAAATAAGTTATGTGCATATTTTGTGATCAATAAACCAGTCTCCAGACAGTAAACAAGGGAAATAACCACTGTTATTGTCTTGATATAGAATTAGATCTCTGTTGCGGAAAACCACATTTCATCTTAAGTGATTTTATTATGATTTTTATTAAAACTAAAATTCATGAAGCATAATTCTTTATAGAATGCTGGCAGAATGGGATGGGTCTCTCTCTATCTCTCCCTCTCTCAAAGAAAACAATAATTCTATACATTTTTAAGTTTTTATTCAGTATAAAAGAACTGCCAATATGTTTTCTTCGAGCATCAGATATAATAATAATAATAATTATAATAATAATAATAATACTATTTCACACTGTTCTCGACTACACCTACAGTAATAACTACAGGGATAGGTATAACATGCTTGATAATTAAAAGCAAAAGATTTAGAAAAATGGAATTTTATAAATAAGGATTGATATTTTCCCCTTTTTGGTAAAAACATACTCATTATTTAAGCATTAATATTGTATAATAATGTATAATACAGAAATAAAATCACATTCATTTAATTTTCTTTAATTCTATGAATAATGGAGTTGTTTATTATTATTATTATTATTATTATTATTATTATTATTATTATTATTATTATTAAAAGCTTTGATATTTAACACATTCAAATACATGTATGTATAACTCTGGTAGTAATATTAAATATAACAAAATGGAATTATTGGAAATTAAAAGATAATCTTCATATTTCATTTAATTGAGGGCATCTTTACCATAAAATTATTTCTTGTACATTTGCTACTGGAAATTGTTTGAAAATTCACTTTTTTGATACCATTGTTTAAAATACATTGAATATGCTGTGCAAATAGGACTCTTAAACAGTAAAATCTTGTCCTTGAGTAATATTGTATTCAAAAGAAATGTCTAATTTGACAATAATCTGGATGCCCTGCTTGACATTCAACATTTGCACAGAATATTTAAGTCAAAATTGCTCATGAGAAAACTCGCATGAGAAAATCCAACTTAGGACAAATTTAAAATAATCGTTTGATCAGAATCAAAGTCCAAATTTCTCATGTGATAACTCACATGAGAAATTAGAACTCTGACTTTTTTCAAACATAGTCAGATGTAATGGAAAAGAATGTTTTCTAAGTTATACTTTCTCATGTGAAAATCTGCACATGTGAAAATTTGGTTAGTTTTTCCTTGGCTCACAGGATCTAACAAACTGCACTCATGAGCTTGCAAAGTCTAATCAGTTTGCATACGTTTCTAACCAGGTTTTAATGTGCAGCTTATGAGCAGCTCATGTGAATTGGTGAGATATTTCTGTATGGGAGTCTCACTAAAATTTTCAGAAATTTGGCAAAATCTTTGAAATTTCAGTGAAATATTACTAAAATTTGATGAAATACAAACATTTCAGTAAAATAAGGACATTTCAGTAACATTTTCACTAGGGTGAAGCTTGTGTAGTCCAACTCCTCAATGGTGTCTGAACAGTAACTTTTTATATCTTGTGACAAATTGTTGTGCTGAAATAAGTACATGTACTGCATGGTTAGTGTCCTGTTGCTTCCACTGCTGCCGCGAGTAATGCACAGACTTTCAGATGAACAGCTTAACCTTTTAAATTCAGTCCTTGGCATTAATGAACCAAAACAAGTGCTTTGTTTCTACAGAATGTATAAAGATGGAATTCTGTTTCAATCTTTACAGTCTACTGCAGTTGAAGAACAAAACTTGTACACTGTATGTTCTATGAAAATGATGTACACTGTATGTTCTATGAAAATGATGTACACTGTATGTTCTATGAAAATGATGTACACTGTATGTTCTATGAAAATGATGTACACTGTATGTTCTATGAAAATGATGTACACTGTATGTTCTATGAAAATGATGTACACTGTATGTTCTATGAAAATGATGCATCAAGAAAATTTGGCCATGTTGAGAAATATATCGACATTTTATGCAGTGTAAAAGAAATGTTACCATTGATTATTTGGGTCAGCCACAATATTATTCAGTACAAAAAAGTTCCAATTACAAGCATCAAAGACTTGTGTGTATATATCCAATTAAATGATGGCAAGGGCTCTGCTTTTGTTTGTGTGTCCCCAATAATTCTGTTGAATGACTGATTAAAGTGCATTCATGTAGAACATTTGGACCAGACATGCACACCAAAATTGAAGACATGAACTATATACACTGAATAAAATTTCAAATTCATTACCATAAAATTTAACATTTTTGAACGACATTGCCCATTTTAACACATTAACATTTTTATATTACGCCAGAGAGGTTTGTTTCCTGGAATATTTAAACAAATGAAATATTCTTCTTTATTTCCAGTGCTGCATAATAAGTTTTGTTCTTTATACATGATGGTAGTTAAAATCGTATTTTTATATTGATTTGGTTGGTTGACATATTGCTGTACTTTCTACATTCAACTTTTCATTTCATGTATGAATTCACTCTTGTTTGTTAAAATTGATTTTATGAACATTGCAAAAATCTTGTTCCAGTTTGTATATATGTTAAAACTGAATAAAATACTGGCATCTGAATTCTTTTTATTAAATTGTTGGTTTTTGTATAAAAAAAAATGCCACCACACTTTTAATCAGTTATAAATTTTCACTAATGTGAGATATCAATATTTACATTACATAGTTGAGGTTATTCGTTGATCAGTTTCTGCATTATAAATTCATTAATATTCATTAGGTACCAACAAATACATGCAATTATAAGCACATAGGTGTAAATTGTCAAAAACTTGCCCCTGCATAATTCCCTAGGGTTAATATAGCAATGCAGTAAAAAGTTGAAATAAAATAACTAATAGACAGGTAATTTTAATACCTTTCCAAACATGTCAAGATTATTGATTTGATATGCAAATTAATGATTTTATAGACAAAAAATGTTACATTATTTAGCAAATTTCTCACCATCGCTATATGCAGTTTTTTGGATGATACTTAATTTATATGCAGGCTTTGCTAGCAAGATCGTGCGAGCAACTGTACTTGGATGTTGCCAAATTTCTTATACGAGCCTCTACGAGCTCATCACGAGCTTCCACCTAGTCTGCCAGCTACAGTTAAGATCGTAAAAAGCTTATTGCAAGCTTACTACGAGCTATCACAAGCTCACGTGAGCTTGATTTAGGATTGCATTTTTATAAGGGTTGTGTCAATGCCATCATTCATGCAAAAGGAGTAGTCATAACTATCTTTTCAAGATGGCCACTATGGTGCCATGATGGTAGTCAGATGAACACAATTTTCATTTCAAAGCAGCTATATATTGCTATTATAGTGATTTTAGTGAACACCCCATGTCAATAAGACTGTTCATTCAGGAGAGGTAACCATAGAAAGATTCCAGTATGGCCATCAAGGCAGCCATTTTGGAGATTAGATTAGCATCATTTTAACATAAAAATAACTACATATTGCAAGAAAGAACTTTTAAAAATTTTTTCGTATATACAATCATTTAGGAAAAGTGGCAGTTAAGAGCTTTTTAAATTGTGGGAGGTCCCATTAGCATCATTTTCATTTAGGATGAACTACATATAGTGATAAGTGTTGTAGTGAAAACCCCATGTCAATACAGCCATGCCTTCAAGAGGGTTAGTGATAACAAGATTTTCAAGATGGCCACCATTGATCGGCACCATTTTTATTTAGGACCAACCAGACATCATAAGAATTCCTTTTGTAGAAACCCCATATCAATAAGATCATCAATTCAAGAGAAGAAGCGATAACAAAATTTTCAAGATGACCACCATGGCAGATATATTGGTTGTCAGATCAGCACCATTTTCACTTAGGACCAACTAGACATTATAAAAAGTCATGTGGTGAAAATTCCATGTTGATATGACCATCTGTTCAGGATGAGTAGCAATGAAAAGATTTTCAAAATGGTCACCAAGGCTGGCTATATTGGATATCAGATCAGCACCATTTTCATTTAGGACCAGCTGGACATCATAAGAAGTCCTTTGGTGAAAACCCCATGTTGATATAAATGCCAATTCAGGAGGAGTAGCAATGACATATTTTCTAGGTGACCATCATAGTGGCCATATTGGCTGCCAGATCAGCACTATTTTCATTTAGGACCAACTGGACATCATAGGAAGTCTTTGAGTGACAACCCCATGTTGGTATGACCATCCATTCAAGAGTAGTAGTGATAACAAGATTTTCAAGATGGCCACCACTGATCAGCATCATATTTATGTAGGACCAATTAGACATCATAAGAAGTCTGGTAATGAAAACCCCATGTCGATATGACCATCTGCTCAGGAGGAGTAGCTTTAGCAAGAGTTTTAGGATGACCACTATAATGACCGTATTGGATGTCCAAGGGGCACCATTTTCATTTAGGACCAACTGGACATCATAAGAAATCCTTTAGTGAAAACCCTGTGACAATAAGACAATCCATTCAGGAGGAGTAGCAGTAACAATATTTTAAAGATGGCCACCATGGCAGACATATTGGATGTAAAATCAGCACCATTTTCATTTTTAGACCAACTAGACATCATAAGAAATATTTCATTAAAAAACCCATGTTATTATGAGCATCCATTAAGGAGAACTATCTAATAAGATTTTCAAAATGACCACCATGGCAGACATATTTGATGTCAGATCCATGCCATTCTCATTTAGGAGCAACTCGACATCATAAAAAGCCTTCTGGTAAAAATCCCATGTCAATATGACTATCTATTCAGGAGGAGTAGTGTTACCAATATTTTCAAGATGGCTGCCATGGAGCCATATTGGATGTCAGATCAGTACCATTTTTATTTAGGACCAACTAGACATTATAAGAAATCTTTTAGTGAAAACCGATGTTGATATGATGATCTGTTCAAGAGAAGTAACAGTAACAAGAATTTAAAGTGGCACCAGGAGGAATAACAAGAAGTTCACGTGGCACCAGTAGGAATAACAAGAATTTCAAGTTGCATAATTTTCATTTAGGACAAACTAAACCTTCGGATGAATGTGTTTGTAAAGTTTCATAGCAATCCTTCAAGTTGTTTAGGAGGAGTAGTGATAACAAACTTGCACTAACAGACAGACAACAGACAGATGATGGACGGTTAATGGATGATGGACAACAGCTCATCCCATAAGCTGTTCTGGTCCATGACCATTAGAGCAAAAAATATTCACTTAAAAGAATTTGACCAACTTTTACATAAAGGATCCAGGTATAAAGACCTTTTAATATTGGAAAATGATGTTGATGTGCCACAAAATATGAATGGAGATACAAAAAAAATAGATGAACCTTGAAACAATCATTTTCATAGCAGATGCAATCAACAGGACTGGAAAAATTTTATGCTAAAAGCATCTGGCTGACCCAGATTTTTTTTTGCTAACTGCTTTTGCATTTGGCTATTATGCAGATGTCAGCCAGGTGAGCAATTTCAGGCCCACGTGGGCCTCTTGTTAGAGATTTCCTTGCACATATTTCATCATTTCCCTATTGCTCTTTCTGTATCTCAGCAGTGAAATTTTGACATTTTAGCAACACTTAATACTTTTTATGCCTTGATGTAAATGAATATCTTATTTTGTATGCAATTTTACTCATCTGCAAAAAACTACCTACCATTTTTTACATATTATCTGTACAGGGTCAATTTCATGACGTTTAAGCTGTTCATAATAAGTGTTATAAACATTGTGTTTATCTTGTGTATGTACATACCAGAAGAGTTAACTGCCTTTGTGTTTAAAGCTCTCCACTTTGAAGGTGCATTGGCTTTTCCAATATGATTGCACTGAATAAAACATATGTAATATTTGTTTTTGAGACTGATTTAAACCATTAAGTGGGTATAACAAGACATCACATGCACATAGTGCTAAATTCCAAGAAAATTATGATTTTCTAAGTGGGTTGTAGCAGCCACAACCCTATCAAGAAATGCTTGCTCACAAAAGGATATTATTTTTTTAGTTTTGACCCAGAAGATGGTATGTGTGCTTCTTAAGGCATATGCATATTGAATATAGTAGATGTGGGGTTCCTTGCTGGCAAGCGATAGCAGCATCAGCACACCATGGTAATTGGATCTGGCATGCAATGACAGTCCTTATTTTCTAAGATACTCCACTCCATTGATCTGGTTACTCCAGGCTACCTTTTGTCAAACTTCTGTATCCATTTAGATATCTTGAATCACAGAACTTGGTATGCTTTTGTATCATGTCTTGATAATGTATCCAGTTGAAAACAGAGTCTGTCTGATCAGCATTTTAGGAGTTATCCCCATTTCTACTACAAGTTTTGTCCATTCATCCATTACACACTTGTCTGGTTAATATCACCAGAACCATTTTAGATATTTTCATGAAACTTTGTATGCATTTGTATCATAACAAGAGTTTGCATCTCATATAAAATTCAGCTTTGTCAGATTAGTACTTTTAGAGTAAATGTAGTAACGGAATGAAATAAATGTAGTAAAGGAATTAAATAAATGTAGTAAAGGAATGAAATAATGTAATAAAGGAATGAAATAAATGTAGTAAAGGAATGAATAAATGAACTGTATTTTGTTACCTAAAAAGATGCAGGGTATTTGAATTCATCCCAGACACCCATGAATTTCACAATCAAAATTTCCACATATTTAGAGCATGGCATATTTAAT
Source organism: Margaritifera margaritifera (assembly GCA_029931535.1). Classification (NCBI taxonomy): domain Eukaryota; kingdom Metazoa; phylum Mollusca; class Bivalvia; order Unionida; family Margaritiferidae; genus Margaritifera; species Margaritifera margaritifera. Next base: position 3,094,639 of record JAQPZY010001673.1, on the reverse strand, counting down.
CAAAGCTAAAAAATGAAACTTTCTACTTGCCCAGGCAGATTTCATGAAATGATGAAATGACACAGAAATCTTTGAATTTTTTTCTCCATTTATACTCTGTAAAAATTCTGGGGAATTAGCACATTATTTCTCATGTTGAAGAAAATGTTCAATTTGTCATGGGCAGCTTGAATTTTTTTCCCCCTGTGTTATTTATATTTTTAAAGTAAAATTTATATTACTGAACCAAAGTTTTAAACAGATGGAATCAAGTATATTCCTAAATATGATAAAATTATATAGGAGCAGCATTTTGCCCCACTTTTTCTTTTACCGCCGAGTGTACAGCTCTGTGCCAGAGATATTGTCATGCCCTGAAGGTGAGGCATTACCACTGTGTGCATTATGAGGTCTTGATTCTATAACCGGTCTCTTGTTACTTAGAAAAATTATTTTATCCTGAATATACACATGGAAGTTCTAACTACTGATGTCACAATTAATCAAAATAATTAAATATTGGTTGGAAACATTGACAACCAAGAATTCATTTATAATTTTCCTTAATCAAATATTAATGATTTTAGTTTTCTTTTTTTAACTGTTCAACTTTTGGGACAAAATCTTCAAGAAAAAGTGAAGTACATATATTTGAGTAACAGCTTTCTACTAATATAGCCTTCCATTGTTTATCACATGCCAAGTGACAATAACATAGCAGACAACAAATGTGATGGTAAATTGTAGAACTTTCTGGGATACATGTACAAACAACTTAACCAGTACCATGTATTGAAAATTACATTATCCTTAAAAAAAAACAGTCCATATTAAGGACACCCCTTCCTCGTTTAAGCACGCCCATATAACTAACAAACCTGCTTAGAACATGGAGGCAGGTGTGGATCCCATTTTTTTCTTATTTGCCTAATATGTAAATATCAGAATCAAAATTTGTAATTGGAAGCTTGATATATAGATTATTTTATCGTTTAAAATGGCTGTTAGTGCGCAGAAATTTGGAATCAACATCAGGAAATATGCAAATTTTAACAATAAAAAAGATTTTCTTTAACAAAATTATTTTCTCAGTAAATAACACAATGTATGATGAAGTATCAATCAATGAAAATGTTGATAAATGCAAACTGGTGTCAATACTGTAAGAAATAAATACCAATTAAATAAGTCTTGTCCAGTGAAATTTTTTGTTTTCATTTTATCTTTTAATTTGGTTCCGTGTAATCATCATAAACGTGATATATCTTTTTTTATTCAACTGTGTAAAGAATCCATTGACTGCTATGGCAATACCCACGAGCATTTCCGAGAACCTAAGTAAATTCTTAGTCTGCGGCTAAGGCGTTTTTTTTTTTTTTTTGTTTTTTTGACAACAGTTGAGAATATAATGGTCCTTCAACATAATTATTGTCTCCAGCCGATTAATTACAGTACATGAAAGGTGTTGACATCACAGGTATAGGTCAGCCTAATTTCTTCCTAAAATCTTACACCATTGACAACTCTTAAGATTTTGCCCTTGCCTAATACTAATGTGGATTGTTCTTCAAAATTGGCTGTGATACATTTGAATAGAACTGACAAGTTCTAGTAAAACATACATAACTTTCTCTTTTCTGTTTCTTTTTGGTTGATTTATTTTTTCTTGATTTGGTTGTAGTGTTCTGGGACACAGTAGCATCCATGTGGTGACTGTTTGTACATGTATATACAACATGGAGTTGTGCTCAGTCATTACCATGTACTATCAATGAAGATGTGAGTGGTTACATTTAAAATCATTATCTTGAAGAATTAAGAAATGCATATATATTGATGTGTTGGCTTTGTTGGTTTATGAGTGTAATTCTAGTTATGAAGCTGTAGTTCATTTGTGTTTGCTTATAATGGACTGGTTATGAAGCTGTAGTTCATTTGTGTTTGCTTATAATGGACTGGTTATGAAGCTGTAGTTCATTTGTGTTTGTTTATGATGGATACATGTACTTTGATACTGAGAGGGAGGCAACTCTAAGTTTACTGATGCACATTGCAAGTCAACATGTTTTATATTAAAAGTCTGCAACAGTGTATATACAATACTCCCTCATTATAATGCTGTTCATGTGAGCCATAGAATATACTGACTTACAGTGACACTAGCTTATAATGAAGTTCATTATATACATATTTGGTATATATATATATATATATACACACACACACATATATATCAAGTAATTTTACTACCACTTAATGAAATGGAGATATTTTAATAAAGGCCTTATAAGAGGAACCATGTTAAAATAAAGGGCCTTATAGTGAGGGAGTGCTATAATGCGGTTTAGTTTCAACAACAAAAGTCTTGGGAGTACAGTGTACTCACATGTTATGTACAAAGCCTTGATTATTATCAGAATACCTTGGACTTTGAATAATTGGAAGTTTGATGTATCAGCAAGGAGTGAAAATGTATAACAGAAACATGGACAACTTGTCTTTGGTTGGGATAGGTTATCCTAACGTTTAGATAATTACAGTTGTTTGTTGCCAAGTATATTAGAACAGTACAACCTGTCAAGAGAAACCACCCCTTCTGTCAAGAAAAAACTGTCTGTCCAGATAGGTGGTCTCTCAAAAGAGGTCATTATATTATATAACAAAATTGATATGTACATTAAGAATTTGAATATATATATATATATATTACTGTACAATAATAAAATCAAGGGACAAGAGATAATACTATCCTAAATAGTAAATAGACAGGTGTCCTTTGTATTGAAAAGTCTCCCTGTAACTAATGTATATATATATATATATATATATATATATATATATATATATATATATATATGGGCATCCATGCATGTGAAGATATAGTCCTTTTCCTAATGAACTCGAAAATCATGAGTCAAGGGTAACAAAAAACATCTTTGATAAATGTGTTCAATCAAGTTTAGAAAAAGAATATGTTGTTAACAACAATGTGTACAAAATATACCCTCATTTAATAAGAAAATTAATTCAGTTATCATTTGATGAGGTAAACTACCCTTTGTATGCATTGAGAATGGACAATTGAGATAACAAGAGCCATTGAGAGATGACATATTCTCCTTGTCCCCCATTTATGTAATTAGTCCTACTGAATGTACCTAGGGTCCAACACTCTCAAGTTTTACACTACTTATGTTAGTACCCTATAGTCCAGTACTCATACAATTTATATACTAATTATGCTGCAGAAACATGGTAACACCAAAAAAAAATTAATGTGAACAATTCTGAGTATTAAAAGGCACCTCTACACAACTTTACTTGACATGTGTAATGAGCTTGGCTTAAAGACCATAAATGGTTTAAGAATTATGTTCCAGAAACGGAAATGTTTACAGACAAACATATGGACATAGTGATAGTTATATCCCCCTGTATTACATATCTGGGGGATACAAATATAATTTTCTTCGAATCTTGCTTTAATAGCCCTTTTATTGGTAGAGGGTATGTGTAAATTTTTAACTTATACTAACCATGTTGATCAATGATAAATGTCTTAATGGTACTTGTAGGATTATCATATACTGATTAGTGAAACAAGATGGATCGAATCATCTATATCTGCTGCCCTTCCAAAATGATATTGAAGCCAATGATTTATCAATACAAAAGGCACATCTTGATTATTAGAGTGATTATATATACCAAGTGTCATAAGGATATATTGAATGACTTGGGAGTTTTGCTTCAGAAACAAAAGTGTAAAGAACAGATGGATTGATGGATAGAAAAATGGACAAAAATGCAACAACTAATGAAGCTGATGAATTCCTAACAGACCACTAGTCTAATATGTTTTGTGCATAAAGTTTCATTGAGATATCTTAGGTAATTTTGAGTTTTGCTCTGAAAACACAAATGTGAATCATAGATGGATGGATGAAGAGACAGATAGATGAAAATGTTGAAAATATTGAAATGGTGGAATTGTGAAGAGCAGTAGGTACATCTACAACACTAAATACATAAACATACCTAATTTTACAGAGATGTCTTAAATAGTTTGGGACTTTTGCCCCTGAAAAAAAAGCGGATAATGGGTGGATGGATGGAAAAACAAAATGGACAGAAACATTAAAAATATTGAAACTGAAGAATTGTGAAAAGCAAAAGGCACATCTAGACCACTAGTCTAATAAATGTATATATTTCATAGAGATGTCTTCAACAGTTGTGGAGTTTTGCCTCAAAAACTTAAGTGTGGATAATTGAGGCTGGCTGGTTGGATGGATAGAAAACTGGATGAAAACATTAAAAATGAAACTGAAGAAATATGAATAGCAGCTAGGTACATCTGCACCACTTGTTGGATGTGTGTGTCAAGTTTTGGACCACTAGTCTCCTGTGTGTATCAAGTTTTGGACCACTAGTGTCCTGTGTGTATAAAGTTTTGGACCATTAGTCTAATGTGTGTATCAAGTTTTGGACCAGTAGTCTCCTGTGTGTATCAAGTTTTGGACCATTATTCTAATGTGTGTATCAAGTTTTGGACCATTAGTCTAATGTGTGTATTAAGTTTCATAGAGATATCTTCTACTCTAGAAACACAGATGTTTACCGACAGATGTTTACAGACAGATGGATTACAGACACATACACATAGATAGATGTACATAGCAATATCCATAATCCCTCCATATTATATTCCACCTGGTGAAAAAATGAGTCTCTGTTCACATAAAACAGGTGTGCAAAATATAGAGGATGGCTTGCCACCCCTGCATATCAGTTGTCATCAGGGTTTCTTAAAAGTGTCCTGCATGGACAGAAGTTCTTAAGGTCAGTTTTTGAGTGTAATTTGGTAAATCTATGTACAGTAATGCTAAGATATTCTAGCTCGGTATAATTTTTCTCAAGTTTTGCAACGATATTTTGAGGTTTATGAATAATAAATATCACTATCAATAAACCACTCCACTACCCTCTGTAGACTATTATGCACCATAGGTGCTGCATGGCTTGCACAAATTATTCAAAGGCAGTGGCTGTATACAGAACAGCAGACAGGGTACCTGTTTTACATTCCAAATTGATTCATAGAGTTTATTTATTTACATTATTTAACCTATGGAAACCTATAATACATCTGTACATGAGTAAAGATCATTCTTCAATTTATTGTACTTTAATTTGATGCAGTTGAAAAGATCAAATTATTATTCATTAAAATGTTTCTCCACAGAAATCTTACAGGGATGTATTTACATTATTCTCATACTGATGACTTTCAGTTAAGCTCTATGAATGGATTTAGTTTTCTAAGTTCTTTTTCGGGGGCAATTCATGCTGATCGTCTCAGCCATATTCTGTCATACGTCTGTTATCTTATTTCACTCAGATTAGAAGTTCCTGGAACATATCAAGTTGACTTGTCATCCAGCGCGATCTAATGAATATTTTCTGATGTCATCTACAGCTGCTTGCTATCTACAGGAAACAATGCCAGTCTTCTTGACCACAGAATTACTTCCATGCATACAAATTACAGCTTTGACAAATAATCCTTCTTTGTTGATGTGCCATTTTAGCAGTAGGTAGAATTGAAGCAATCTTAATATTGGAGTAGAAGGGATGGGAGAATCCGTGCTCAGAAAAACCAATAACAGGCCATTTTCTCATCTTGTGATCAATAAGGAATAAATTCAGGAAGAGGTAGGACAAAAAAGTGAATTATTTCCAACAGCTTATGGAACAATTCTTTGGTGCACGTTCTTTATTACCTAGGTCTCTGAGTCATGTGTTCATTTACCGTTCTTGCCCAATGCCATGTTTATTTGATGATAAAGCCCATGCTTGATGATAAGCCCCCCCCCCATCACATAATTTTGGCAAATATTTACTAAAAATATCTTTGATTGATTATAGGCACACACCCTACTCAGTGAAAAATGTATGAGGCTGTTCTTTCTGGGCCAATCATAGGAGAACTACTTTACATATACATTGCCATTTAAAATGTCTTAGTGTATTAATTGTGCAATGATTGGTTCATATTTATTAATTGCCATTTGAAATAAATCAAATACCAAAGTTAGGAGAAGATGGGCATTCAGGGACCATGACTCCTCGAAATGTTGATGTGGAATACCTTAAATCTAACTCCTTCAAGGTCTCGTCAATACGAGCAACATTCTATGTAAAGATAAAGATATGAAGTTGATCGACAAGGGCCATAACTCTGTCCATCATGGAGTAGATGAGATGTAAAGGTCTTTAAAACAAAAGTCACATACAATTTCATCAGAATAATGTGAACGGTGCTTGAGCTGTGCCGGTTATAAGCATCATCACATGTAAAGTTATAAAGTTAATTGACAATGGACACAACTCTTCCAAAATTATGTAGAAGAGACAAAACCCATAAAACACACATCACGGTCTAAGAGAAAATATTCTTATCAAATTTGATCAGAATATGTTGAATGGTTCTTGAGCTATCCTGATGCAAGCAACATTATTCCAAGTTTCCATATGAAGACAAGAGTATGGTTAACAAGGGGCATAACTCTGTCAAGAATGGAGTAGATGTGACTAAAGCTATAAAAGGCAGATATAAGTCTATTAGATAATGTTCATACCAAATTGCATCAGAATATGTTGAATTAATAAGTTAGTGCAAGTTACAAGCAACATTGCATGTGAAGATACGAATTTAATTGTCATGGGCTTATATGCAATTATATTTGGTATGTCCCACTGCATTTTGAGTTTTCACTGTTCTAATGTATACACATTGTTATTTTTCGAGAAAATGTAAATTTAAGTTTTGCTATTAACTTTTGTGGTGTTGATACTAAGCTTTTTGCAGCTGTAGTAACTCATTTGGTATTTCACTGGTGCTTTTCATTCTTGTCATATTGTTAATAATTTGCAGTAACTCATTTGGTATTTCACTGGTGCTTTTCATTCTTGTCATATTGTTAATAATTTGCAGTAACTCATTTGGTATTTCACTGGTGCTTTTCATTCTTGTCATATTGTTAATAATTTGCAGTAGCTCATTTTGGTTGAGTGTCAGACTCATAATCTGAGGGTCATGGGTTCGAATCCAACCCAAGTCAGCTTGGGTTGGCTGCCTTAGTGTGTCTTTGGTAAGGCACTTATGGCTCCCATTTTCTTGGCATGATATAGGAAAATGAAGTGCCAAAAGTGCCATTACAATCCTACTAACAAACATTGATATATCAATTGAGAAACTATTTCTGGGTTGGTATAAATATAATCTGCATTATTAGTAAAGATGTTGGGCCTGATAACACTAGATTACAAGCCATTAATATCCCAGATATTACAGAAACATGATGTTCTCATACAATCTGGGAAAGTACTGTTGGCTGTCTAGTCACATTGGTATAAAAGGTAATGAAAGGGCTGATAAAGCACCCAAAGCTGCCCTCCAGTCATCCGTTTATGAATAGAAGATTCCATATTCTATATACTGACTTCAAATATTGTATAAACCAGCATGTTCGTCATATTTGTCAAAATATGTGGAATGAAAACTCCACAAGCAAACTTAAGAACATCAAGCCCACTATTCGAGAGTGGCATCCTTTGTATAGAACAAATCGGAGAAATGAGGTGGTATTGTGCTGATCACATATTGGACACACGTACCTGACTCTTGCATACCTCCTGAAGGGTGAACCTCAGCTGGAATGGCCATTCCATGACAGTTTACATTGACAGTGGAACACATTTTTTTCGAGTGTGTGGATTTTCAACCTATGAAACAGAAGTATTTTGATGTGACCTGCTTGAGGAAATTCTATGAGGATGTACCACCTGAGAAAATGTTAGACCTTTTAAGGAAATGCGGTTTATACAACAAATTTTAATCATGTTTTAAGGATTTTGCATGTGTTACCTTTATCTGTTATTTTATATGCATTTTACATAATTTTAACATCTTTACATTTTATATTTTATCTTGTTGTACTTAATGTTTTCATTTATTTGGAAGGGTTGGTCTTCCTGAATTTTTGTGCAAATCATTTTAAATTTTTTTACATTTTTCAAACTTTAACCTTACTTGGGATTACAAAGCCACATTTGTGCTGAGGTGCCATAAAACACCACTAACTATATACTTAACACTAGATTTACATATTTAAAACTTTACTTATAATTGGCACCATATAGCTAGTACTGTGCTGATGTGCTGTTAAACTGTATGTATATACATACATACATACATACATACATACATACATACATACATACATACATACATACATACATACATACATACATACATGCATACATACATACATACATACATACATACATACAGCACTGGATAGTGATTCAGGCAGATGCAAAAATCACTATAGGCATGGCAAGTAATGGTTGGAAATATATTACCTGTATATCAATGAACCAATTTACAACAAGGAAATGTTGCCCTGTGGCTTTGTATTGATACAAATTAGTCTGTTATATTGTACAACATAACACATGGGACATTCAAATAGGCCAGTATATTGTGACAGCAAATAACAGATGAATCATTTTGGCAGCTCTCTCTGGGGAAAACAAAGGAGATATCATAACAGTGGTGGATTGATACTTGGATGTATGGCCAATGAATCCATGATAGGGAACATGATTAAGAAGTTGTACAATATTTACTGAAATGTGTGCCTAACAGTGAACATCAATAGACCCTGATCTGTTGTTACATAATCAATCAGTAGACCAGGCCCATTATTCTCAAAATGTTTTGAGCATGAAACTCAAGCTTGGAAGCTTTGTTGAAAAAGTCTGAATATTTTGAATGGATTGTAACTTTATATCTATGAAAGTTATATTTACAGAGCTATCAGTATCAGGATTTTCTTAACTTTTGGTCCCTCTCCTTGATTGCCAAATTTCAGTGATTCCAGGTATCATGTATGGTCTTAGGGCTTTTAACTTCAGTTTGAGTTTGTGCTCAAGTTTTGAGATTACATTTCCTGGCATGAAGAACATTAAATCTCTGAGTTTGAATTTGAACCAACTAGCCAGCCAAAGTGGGCTTTCAAAAGTTAGGTCCATTTAGTTTGGCAAAAACAAGTGGTGTTTCAAAAGTTAGGTCCATTTTGATTGGCCAAAATAAAACCTCAAGCTCAAACTCAAACCCAGAAGTTGTATGATCTAAACTCTGAGCTTAAGTCTTATATTGAGTTTTCATTGTCAGCCAATCAAAAACCACTGTTCAAACGTAGCATCATTTGTGATTGGTCAAAACAAAATCTCAAGTTCAAACACAATGTCAAGACTTTTATGATTTCCATACTTGCTGAGATTGTTTGATTGAGAAACTAGATAGAATATTAGACAGGATAAACTCTGATCTACTTGTGCATGATATGTTGGTGGATCTGGGTCTGTATATCTTGGTTGCATTGTATGCAAGAAAATACTAGCCTGTACTGGACAACTTGGTGAACCCAGTACGTTCGTTATGTATCTGTGTAATTGTTGCTCTGATTGGATGCATGCATAATTGTTATAATTTATGATGTTATAATGTTTACCCATATGTCATACTCCAAGCTTTAAACAGATAGGGAAAAGCCTAACAACAGAAAGCATAGCAACAGTGGTAGACTTCAAATTTAATTTCAAAAAGGAAATAAATGAAATCACTATTTTAAAGTTAAATAAATTGTAGGAAGAAAAAAAAATCCATTCACTGCAATAAAACAATTTTTATTTACAGCAGTCTGTTTTTAAATACGAAATTCTTCTTCTTTTTCAAGAAGAATACCTAAGGGCAGTAAATCTTGCTGGAATAAATTCATAAGGAATTCCTTAAGGTGCAAGCGACAGTTTTTATGCACAAATTTGATGCTGCATCAACCTGCCTAATATAAAAATTCATAAAAAAAATAAAATACACCAGTAAGGTTAAAAAGGTTCATATTTTTGGATTGCTGTAAAAAAACAAAAGAACTGTAAGAAGAATACCTAAGGGCAGTAAATCTTGCTGGAATACATTCATAAGGAATTCCTTAAGGTGACAGGGACAGTTTTTATGCACAAATTTGATGCTGCATCAACCTGCTTAATATAAAAATTCATTAAAAAAATAAATACACCAGTAAGGTTAAAAAGGTTCATATTTTTGAGTAGCTGTAATAAAGCAAAAGAACTATCAGTCACTTGACCTGAAATGGAAGATCATAGCAAAAGAAGATTATGCACCCCAACCTCAAATTCATACATGTATTTTTCATGTCTGAAGGTCATTTGTGACACAAAGTGAGGCTCACAGTGCAAATGCAAACCTTATGCCTCTGTGATCAGTTTGAAAAACTGTATACTAAACAGCTTGATGCAATTCAAAATAGTTGCCATCTAGGCCATTTTCAGCTCTACTGGTCATAGACCAGAAGAGCTTATGGATGGTCTGTTGTCCATCGTCTGTCGTCAGTTAGCACAAGTGTGTTATCACTACTATGCAGAAACTACTTGTAGGATTGCCTTGAAAGTTTACACTCACATTCATCCCATGGTCTAGATGGTCCTATATGAAAATGGTGCTGCTTGGATTTCCAATATGGCCAACACAGTGACCATCATGAAAATCTTGTTATTTCTACTCCTCCTACATGGATGGTCATGTCAACATAGGGTTTTCACTAAAAGATTTCTTATGATGCTTAGTTGGTCCTAAATGAAAATATTGCATATCTGATGTTAAATATGGCCACCATGGTAGCCATCTTGAAAATCGTGTTATCGCTACTCCTCCTGAATGGATGGTCACATCAACATGGGGTTTTCGCTAAAAGACTTCTTATGATGTCCAGTTGGACTTAAATGAAAATGGTGCGAATCTGATGTCCAATATGGTCCCATCAATTGGGTTTTCACCAGTAGACTTCTTATGATACCTAGTTGGTCCTAAATGAAAAGAGTGCCTGTCATACATCCAATATGGCTGCCATGACAACTGTCTTAAAAATCTTGTTGTCACTATTCCCCCAGAATCATTATGACATTATGACATAGGTAATTATGACATAGGTTTTCATCAAGTCCTAAATTACATAGGTTTCACCAAGTCATTATGACATAGGTTTTCACCAAGTCCTAAATGAAAATGGTGCCAGGCATACATCCAATATGGCTGCCATGATGACTGTCTTAAAAGTCTTGTTGTCACTACTCCCCCTGAATGGATGATCATTATGACATGAGGTTTTTACTAAAAGGCTTCAGATAATGTCTACTTTGTCCTGAATTAAAACTTTGTGAAGCTGACATCCATTATGTGTACTACAGCAGCTAATTTGGAAATCTTGTTATCGCTGAAGAATATCAGAGATGGTTTCAACACACGACAGTTAAAAGGACGAAATGGTCTTATCTTGAATTCGTGGAAATTTTTTCACTGTCTAGATACTGTTAAGTATATGGGAGCTGTACATGTCTCACATCAAGAACAGCACAAGCCCAAAACACCTAATTCACAAATATATGCATATCTTTAAGTATTAAACAATAATAGCTAAAAAAGTCATATCATAGCCTCAAGTTAAGAAATTTGACAATTTATGAAACTATCCCCTGCCACTTTATAAAAACCAGTATGGCAGAAGGGTCATAACAGTCTCATTCCATCCGTGAAAACAAGATATAGGTGTAGTCCAAGCAAATACAGTAAATGCAACAAAGCCTCTTTAATCCATCAGATTACCCCATTTCTATAATCATAAACCCATGCTTGATGATGAAGTCCATCCCTAACTGTTACAAACTTTGGCTGAATTTTCATCTTTGAAAGCCTTTTTCAGCAAGAAGTCCACACCAAACTTGTTATCTCATTTACAAAGTGAGCATTTGGGGCTTATCAGGGGATAAACACTCTAACTTCATGGTCAGATTAGAAGTGTAGTATAAAAATGAACAAGTTATGGAATGACTTACAATAAATTATTTGTGTCATTCTGTAGAATCAACACAATTCAACCAAACCAGTCTTTGTTGGCCACCTCTTTAAAAGAAAGTAAAAGAGTACGGTATATAGAGGTTGCAAGTACCATATATACTTGCTTATAAGATGAGTAATAAAGGAGTTGTTGCTTAATAGAGGATACAAATATTGTATATACTCACTTAAAAGTAAAGTCCAACTGCAAACTGCACAGACCCAGATCTATCATTGCATAATGTGCTGGCAGATCTGGGTCTATGCAGTTTGTTAGGAATAATCAGTACAACGAACAACACAGACCTTGATCTGCAGGCCCATTATGTGATGGTAGATCAGGGTCTATGTTTTTGGCAGTTGGACTCAAGTTATAAGTGAGTATGATGGTAATTTCTGATAAAAAAAAACGTGTATTAGACACATGTGATTGCTCTAGAGCCCTAAAGGCCATTTTTTTGTTAGCACAGTCTCCATTGAGGCCAGATTTATTTCTAACTCAGCCTCCATTGAGGACAAATTTATTTTTAACAGTCTCCATTGAGGCCAATTTTTTTTTTTACACAGTTTCCATTGATGCCAAATTTATTTTTAACACAGTCACCAATGAGGCCAAATTTTTTTTTTAACAGTCTCCGTTGAGGCCAAATTTATTTTGATACAGCCATTCTGTACCTACAATAGTTGATAAGGGGGAAATATTTTCTATGGTAAACAATAAAAAAAACAACTATTCAACCTCTGTGCCGAATTGCATGTTTTGTTTGTGAGTGATCTCTAAGCGCATTGCTTTAAAGATAGATAATTTTCTTCATATTTGAATGTATACATTTATGGTTTAGAATTTGGTACAGTCATGCCCATAGTAGCTGTACCACCTGCAATAGCCACGAAGTAACAATTTCATATTCCTTGTCATATACTGGTACACTATATAACCATTCTGACTTCAAAATTAATTACGATGAGTTCTTTTGTAACCCCCCGGCCCTATTCATTTTGTGCTAAGGAGAGTCTCAAAGAGAGGTTGAGAATGCGAGAGACAAGTGAGAATGCGAGAGAGAATGCGAGAGACAAGTGAGAATGCGAGAGACAAGTGAGAATGTGAGAGACAAGTGAGAATGCGAGAGACAGAGAGAAGGCATTATGTTTCTGTTCTCCTAGTCAGGATTTGAAAATCTGGATATGAATTGTCCAATATTGACAGAACCATTCTAAACTTCATACGTCACAAATAAGAAGTATTATTTGATATTTTATGTAGATGAACTGCTCTATAACACAAAATTATGTTGTTTTCATTTCAGCTCAACGTTAAGGAATGTTATTTTTTCAATCAATTCTTAACATGCAATTTTATTTCTTTTGCAGATCAATACGAGCTACAAAAGCTAGTGAACACACAGTAATAGTTGCTGTAACAAAGAAATAGTAAGTCCTTCGAAATGCTTGAAAAATGTAAGCCATGATAAACATATCTCGAACTATATGTACATTGTACATGTGTATAATGGACATCCATGTATGACCAGGATAGACTTAGATCAGCCATTTTATAATACACCAGCAGATCACGGTCTGTGCATTTGCTTGAAATCAGGGCTTTCCTCAGATCAATAAGGCATGGTGGCTAATTAATTGTCAACATGCCTTGTTTGCCACCATGCTATAATTTTATTGCCACCATGCTATAATTTTATTGCCACCATGCTATAATTTTATTGCCACCATGCTATAATTTACTGCCACCATGTCTACAAATTAACATTTTTATATAAAAATTATAATAATTTAAGAGATTTTAAAACTAGATCCTTGTTCTCTTCAGTTATTTGCAAAATTTCATGATTTTTACTGTGACTGGAATTACATGGGGATATACCTCTCATGTCACCGTGACTTTCAGGTACTTGACACATTACCTGACAGTACCCGAGTTGTACAATAAACTACATCTTTATTTATTCACAGAGTTTTACCTTGACATTTGCAAAATATATGAAAATGAACTGATATAATTTATTTGTATTTTGTGTGATAGTTATAATGAAAACTTGTTCTGAAAGTGTATCCTTTGAGTTGTTTGAAAACTGTGCTCATGAATCAATGGATTACCTTTTGTAAACCACTTTACTCCTTTTGCATTTGTAGCAGAGGAATTAAAGTTGTACTGCTATATTCTACAGGCATTGAAAATTGTAATGATGTTACTTTTTTTGAATACTTTGCCATTTTTCATTACTGCTTGTCATAGAACAGAAGAACTTATGGGATGGCCTGTAGTCTGTTATCCACTAGCACAAGTTTGTTATCGCTACTCCTCCTAAACTACCTGGAGAAATGCCATGAAACTTTACACACACATTCATACCAAGGTCTAGTTGGTCCTAATTGTAAATGATGCTGCTCAGACATCCAATATAGCCACCATAGCAGCCATCTTGAAAATCTTGTTATCACTACTCCTCCTGAATGGATGATCTGACATCTAATATGGCCAACGTGGCAGCCATCTTGAAAATCTTGTTATTGCTTCTCCTCCTGAACGGAAAGTCATATCAGTAATTTGGCTTTTCACCAGAAGACTTTTGATGTCAAATTGGTCCTAAATGAAATTGGTTACACTTGGACCGCTAATAGGGCTGCCATAGCGGCCATCTAGAAAATCTTGTTGTCACTACTCTGACCTGAATGGATGGTCATATCATTGTTGGGTTTTCACTAAAGAACTTTCTATGATGTCTAGTTGGTTGTAAATAAAAATTGTGCTAATCTGATTTCCAATATGGCTGCCACAGCAGCCATATTGAAAATCTTGTTATCGCTACTCAATCTGGATGGATGGTCATATTGACAAGTGGTTTTGACCCAAAGACTTCTTTTGATGTCTAGTTTCATCTTGAATGAATATGGTGTGGATCTGACATCAAATATGGCTGCCATCTTTAAAATGTTGTCATTGTTACTCCTTAGGAATGGAGGGTCATTTTGACATTGAGTTTTCACCAGAAGACTTTTTATGACGACTGGTTGGTCCTAATTGAAAATGGTGCTGCCCGGACATCCAATATGGCCACCACAGTGGCCATCTTGAAATTTTTTTAATTGCTACTCAACCTGAATGGATGGTCATATCAACATGGGATTTTCACTAAACGATTTCTTCGTTGAACTTAAATAAAAATTTTGACAATCTGATATCCAATATGGCCACCACAGCAGTCATCTTGAAAATCTTATCACTACTCCTTGTAGATTTAAAGTCATATCAACATTGGTTTTTCACCAGAAGACTTCTTATAATGTCTAGTTAGTACTAAATGAAAATGGTGCCCTATTGACACGGGCTTTTTCATCAGAAGACTAATTATCATATCTAGCTGATACTGAGTGAAAATAGTGTTGATCTAACCTCAAATATGGTTGCCATAATGAACATGGTGAAAATAATAGAAAATTATGTCTCTAATTCTCCTGAATGGATGGTTATATTTGGCTGCCTCTGGGGGTTACTCATGAACTAGAATCTGCATGAAGCACACTGTATATGACAGTGCTGATGCCCAATCTGTGCTAGGCTGATCCCAGCATTGGAGTGTATTCTGGGCTGATTCCAGATTAAGTAGAATCTGTGCTAGACTGATCCCAGCATTAGAGTGTATTCTGGGCTGATTCCAGATTTAGTAGAATCTATGCTGTTCTGATCCCAGATTAAGTAGAATCTGTGCTATGCAGATCTCTGCATCAGAGGGTATTCTGGGCTGATCCCAGATTAAGTAGAATCTGTGCTAGGCTAATCCCCACATTGGAGTATATTTTGGGCTGATCCCAGATTAAGCAGAATTGTGCTAGGCTAATCCCAGCATGAATAAAGTATTCTGATTTCCAGTTAAATGTATCCGAACTAAACCAATTTAAATATCAAAATATTATGGTACGACTTGTACCACAGTGCGACTTGGGCTGATCCCAGTCTTCAAGACTTATATAGTCTGTGCTGATCGCAGAAGTCTCAAGAGAAGGAGTGGATGATCCCCTAGTTAAAGCAGTATGAAAATTGTTACTAAATAGCATACCTGCTGTCGTACACTCCGGAATGACTAATGTCGATATGGTTTTTCCAGTGTGTGAAAACATTTAAATGCTTCCCCTTGCTGCTGTGCTTTACAAAGTCTAACTCTGCCCTGGAGTTAAGAAATTTAGTTTTTGCTGGGCTTTGCTCATGTTGAAGATGGCTCATTTCCTAAATCACACCTGCATTTCGACATTCTGCCTAAAAAAATTAACCACACTTGAACACTATTCCGACTACCAAAATAATCATGTTTTGCATTTTACATATGGAGTAAAATCCAACATCAAAGAAACATTGCCACTGATCACAGACTTGCCAATAATCTTTAATAATGATGGCTTAAAAATTCTCATTGAAGGCAATGATGTGTAATAACTGTTGTTCTTTTAACACACATCGCTATGCCTGTACGAAACTTAAACGAATTGGGTTGTTCCACTTAGCATACTTTAACTATGCAAATTAGCCTAATGGGCTCTCCCACAGCAGTGTTCAAAGGACTGGAAATGGCATTATACTAGCTATTCTCAGCCAATTAAGTAATCGGTGAAATGATGGTTGCTTATCTATGACCACCTTGCCTTTGAATTGACTCCATGATAATCAGCTGTACAAACTGCCGTGAGGATAATTTTACATGGGCTCCAAGCAGCACTGTTTACTGTTTATACAGACTACATGTGAGGGACATGTATAGTGGTTGTCAAAAAATGTCTTTTTTTTTTCTTCTTCCCTAAGATTATCAAAATCGTGTTTTTCGAATCATGACCGTGTCAGGGGGTTTGGGGGTAAAAACTCATGTTTTTTAAGTTAATGCAGGTTTGAAACAGGCATTGCATTATTATTATTATAGAATATGAGTATCTGATTGGCAAGGAAAGCCTAGTCCATGGCAGCCCTGTGAAGAAGCATTAAAACGGGTGACAGCCAAGTACAAGGGTATGCCTCACAATGCTTATAGCAAACCAGTAGTGTCAGGGGTGGTGGATGGCAAGCACAAACACAGAAATATAGTTCGTTGATGTAACTCATACCAGTTGTCTGCAATTTCGAAAGCCCAGCAAAAGTGAGCAGACAACTTCGAAAGCCCAGCAAAAGTGACTGATCATGTAATACTACCTGCATACCCATGACTTTGATTGGATCTTGGAATACTGATGCCAGTGATAACCAATTCAGGGGGTTCTGGTCATGTATACTGAATGTGACCCTACAGCTTGCCCCAAGTAGCCTGCAATTAATCTTTCCATTTTCAATGATCATGTACAAAACCATTATACAATGGTTTTGTTTATAAATATACACTTTCAACTTCATATCATAACAGCTTGCAATACTATTATCAGTTCCCTTATGTTAAAAAAGAAAGAGAGATAGAAAAATTAAAAAGAAACCAACACTAATAACACATAGCCTTATCCTGGTAAACAACAAAATATCAACACAGTTATTACCATATATACTCGTGTATAAGCCCATACCAACTGCAAACTGCATGGACCCAGATCTACCAGCGCATAATGCGCTGGCAGATATGGGTCTATGCAGTTTGTAGGGACTAATCAGTAGAACAAACAACATAGACCCTGATCTGCCAGTGCATCATGTGACCGCAAATCAGGATCTATGTTGTTTGCATTTGGACTTGGATTATACACAAGTATATACGGTAGTAATCAAAAGCCGATTCTAAACCTTGCTATGAGTAAGCATAATTAATGAAGATATTCATGTTGTGTATAAACTGAAATGAAATAATTAACATCATGTCAGCAAGGACTTTTCACCAAAAGTCTTCTAATGGTGTCTATTTGTCCTAAATGCAAATGGTGCCGATCTAAAATCCAATAGGGCTGCCACAGTGGCTAATTTGAAAATATTATCACTCAAGAATATCAGAGATTGTTTCAGCACTCAGCAGTTAAAAAAAAAGAAATGGTCTTATCTTGAATTCCTGTAAATTCTTTTCAGACAGTAGAGCATCAGTTCCTTCAAGGGACTCATGTTGTCCATATTTTCCCATTTTCCAACTCAGATTTGGGGATAATTAGGATATTATTTAATTTCATTTTGTAGATTTATTTTCCAACACAAATTGTTAAAATAGATACATGTACCAAGATGTACAGAAGGGATTTGACTTTCTATTGATGAAATTTAAAATGACTTTTAAAAATTTATTTCAGAATAAGAATGAAAAACAAACAAATTTGTTTGGTAATAAAGTACCAAGTAAATTTCCCTTGGGAATAGGTACCCTACTTTTGCTTTGATGGTCCTTTGATCTCAAGTGTTAAAGCAGTGACTGGTGGTTTATTTGGCATATCAACAGGGAGTCAGACATAGATTCAGAAAGGGTTTTGATACCAATCCTCGTTTAACTCCAATCCCAGATTTTATTGTTGTTGGAAGGACTCCCAATACTATAATATCATTGAAATGGCTTTAGATTGAAAAAAATATTTTTAGAGAAATAAAATATGAAGAAAAATGATGCCCATTTGCCTGATATATCTATACAGATAGTCATTAATGCCTTAGATTTTTCTGTGGAATGCCCTGCAGTTTGGACAAACAAGTTAGACCCTGATATGTACATTATACAGTACTCCCTCATTATAATGCTGTACATTATACAGTACTACATCATTATAATGCTGTATATTAGACAGTACTCCCTCATTATAATGATGTACATTATACAAAACTCATTATAATGATATACATTGTACAGTACTCCCTCATTATGATGCTGTACATTATACAGTATTCCCTCATTACTGCTGTACATGGGAGCATAGAATATACCATCTTAAGTAAAACTGCCTTATAATGAAGTACATTATACAGTACTCCCTCATTATAACACTGTCATTGGGAGCCACAGAAAATACCACCTTAAGTAAAACTGCCTTATAATGAAGTACACTATACAGTACTCCCTCATTATAACACTGTCATTGGGAGCCACAGAAAATACCACCTTAAGTAAAACTGCCTTATAATGAAGTGCACTATACAGTACTCCTTCATTATAACACTGTCAATGGGAGCCACAGAAAATACCACCTTAAGTAAAACTGCCTTATAATGAAGTATATTATACATATAACTCTACTACTACATAATGAAATGGGATCCATGACCATTGCTGCCTCATAACGGGAACCATGTTACAATGAAGATTGCAGTAGGGAGGAAGTGTTGTACCAGTGTGTCCCCTAGGGGTGCAAGATTGAGAGTAGAAAATCCCCCTGTGTCAGAACTGGGGGTCAGAGTGAGTAAAAAACAAACCTTGGTGTCAGAACTAGGGGTCAAATTAAACATTTGGGAGTCTCTGATGCACAATTTTAAATGAGGGTAAAGGGAAACTCTGTACAGTTCTATGGCAAATCTCTTCAATGAGAATCTTTTCTCCAGTGATAAACAACATCACTGCTTGCACAAACTGTGTGACCCTAGTGTCATCATTGTTTTGGGTGTCATTAAAGTCATTTATGCATTGAATTTTGGTAAAAAAGATGAAAAGTTTAGAATTGCAGTGCTAACGTTGCTGGCTCAATGAAAGGTTGAAATTTTGATACTTTCTCATTCTGTTACTTTTGAAAATGCATTTAAAAATGAGGTAAAAACAAGAGCAAGTGTGTCACACACCACATTGAGGGTCCATTGTGTCACATATCACATTGGGGGCCCTACTGTATCAAGCAGGTTTGTCACATACTACATTGGGGGTCCTATGTTCAAGCAGGTTTGTCACATACTACATTGGGGGTTCTATCTTCAATCAGGTTTGTCACATACTACATTGGGGGTTCTATCTTTAAGCAGGTTTGTCACATACCACATTGGGGGTCCTATCTTCAAGCAGGTTTGTAACATACTACATTGGGGGTCCTATCTTCAAGCAGGTTTGTCACATACCACATTGGGAGTCCTATCTTCAAGCAGGTTTGTCACATACCACATTGGGGGTTCTATCTTCAAGCAGGTTTGTTGCATACTACATTGGGGGTTCTATCTTCAAGCAGGTTTGTCACATACTACATTGGGGGTTCTGTCTTCAAGCAAGTTTGTCACATACCACATTGGGGGTCCTATCTTCAAGCAGGTTTGTCACATACTACATTGGGGGTCCTATCTTCAAGCAGGTTTGTCACATACTACATTGGGGGTCCTATCTTCAAGCAGGTTTGTCACATACCACATTGGGGGTCCTATCTTCAAGCAGGTTTGTCACATACTACATTGGGGGTCCTATATCTAAGCAGGTTTGTCACATACCACATTGGGGGTCCTATCTTCAAGCAGGTTTGTCACATACTACATTGGGGGTCCTATATCTAAGCAGGTTTGTCACATACCACATTGGGTGTTCTATCTTCAAGCAGGTTTGTTGCATACTACATTGGGGGTTCTATCTTCAAGCAGGTTTGTCACATACTACATTGGGGGTTCTATCTTCAAGCAAGTTTGTCACATACCACATTGGGGGTCCTATCTTCAAGCAGGTTTGTCACATACCACATTGGGGGTCCTATCTTCAAGCAGATTTGTCACATACCACATTGGGGGTCCTATCTTCAAGCAGGTTTGTCACATACTACATTGAGGGTCCTATCTTCAAGCAGGTTTGTCACATACTCCATTGAGGGTCCTATCTTCCAGCAGGTTTGTCACATACTACATTGAGGGTCCTATCTTCCAGCAGGTTTGTCACATACTACATTGGGGGTCCAATCTTCAAGCAGGTTTGTCACATACTACATTGGGGGTCCTATCTTCCAGCTTAAGAGCACATTTAAATATTTTACGTTTCAGTTACATTTTCCCTTCTGCTTTCTAAATTAAGAGTTGTTGAAAATAAGTGAATGAAGCTTGGTATACTTATGTATTGTTACTAGATAATGTGTACATTGCATTTTTGAGGTCTTATACTCAATGTAAAGTTCACAGCTCACTATTTTAAGGTTTCTTTGTTTCTGCTTTATATCATAAAAGCTGTTTGAAATACAGGGATAAACCATGGTAGACTTATGCCACTATGATGTCATCTCATGTATCACAGTCATGGTTTTATCGTACAGCTCAATGTCACTTGTAAATTTTTGTTACCACTTTTGTGCACTTTCCTCTAATGCTCTTTGAGATATGGCAATGAAATTTGGTTACTTTCCATGTCTGGCCAGTAAGTTTACAGCTCTGTCTTAAAGGCCATAGTCAGATTTCATTATTGTGAACTTTTGTGACCTCACCATGTTAGATGGGGGCAGGGCCGTCACAAGTTTCCACTGGACAAAATGGCGCCCAAGGGAGCGTCACCTTTTTGCGCACCTCATTCGTAAGAAAATGCCACAAACTCAGTGAAATGGCCCACACCCCACCCAGACTTGGTGCCCCAGGTGGTCGCCCATATTGCCTGCTCCTTACCATGGCTCTGAATTTGCTTGTTTGCCTTTAACTTGTATGCCTTTTTGGAGAGTTTATGCAATATCTCTACCATTTATTTCTTGTCTCATGGTGGGTATTTACTTTTGATTGGAGGGATTTGTCTTCCTGGAGATTTTGCAACACTTTTAATGTTATATTGCAAGTAAAGTACCATGTGCAAGTGCACACCATGGTAGTCAATCCAGGCTGATCTGATTGTGGAAATCAAACCTGCACCCTTTTAGTCACAAGTTCAGTGCCTTAACCACTGAGACTCCATGGCTCTCGAAACTGGTTAAAAATTGTAAAACAAAGAAACCAAAACAAGTTATGCCATCTGGTATTGAAATGTATCAAATTACCTTGAAATTCATGTTTAATACTTTCTAGGGAAAATTATATAAATAAATAGAGAATATATGTCCTTTTTGTGCTTTATAAATTTGTAAAACTGAACTCTCATTCTCAATGAAGAAGTTTGAATTGCTCATGACTGTCTCATAACTTCATTGAATAGTATGGTCTATTGAACCAGGATAAACTTTGAAGAATATAAACCATCTGATAGCTTACATAATATAAATGTTTTTTGTTCTCTATAAAATATTGTTCATCAAGTGATGATGATAACATTTTTTAAAGGTAAATAATGTAATTTGTTTTTTCAGTAGCATCAAACTGTTGCATTGTGGATTGTGTGGTACATGTACTGTGTTCTTGTTGACTTTAAACTTTCCTAGTAAAGGAAAATTTGATTATGAAATCTATTCCACAAAATTTTTGATGTTTTTTCACCTAACAAAATGAAAGTCCTGCTTACTTGAATAAATGTTTCATCTTTGAAAAATAACAGTTAAAATTTAAAGGGTTCAAATATTTCAAGTTTTTTCTCTAGTGCTTGTGCACAAAACTCATGCCAGAAAAATGGTAAAATATTAATATATTTTGTATAAAAAATTGTGCCCAATATTTTAGCCTTATTTATAAAGTTCATCATGGGATTAAAATATCAGAAAGATCACATTTTCATGATGGAAGAAATACCATATATACTCACGTATAAGCTGATACCAACTGCAAACTGCATAGACCCAGATCTGCAGTCACATAAGGCGCCATCAGATCTGGTTCTATGCAGTTTGTAGGGACTATTCAGTAGAACAAACATCATAGACCCTGATCTGGTGGCGCATTATGCGCCAGCAGATCAGGGTCTATGTTGTTTGCATTTTGACCCGATTTATAGGCAAGTATATACGGTACTGAACTCCTAAATCATTATCAGTTGATTTGTTTAATGGTTGTTAGCTCTACTGGTTATAGATCAGAAGAGCTTCTGGGATGGTCTGTTGTCTGTCATCCATCATGCGACGCCTGACGTCCGTACGTCCATTAGAACAAGTTTGTTATCGCTACTCCTCCTAAACTTCCTGGAGTATTGCCATAACACTTGACATGCACATTCATCCCAAGGTATAGTTGGTCCTAAATGAAAATTGTGCTGCTTGGACATCCAGTATAGCCACCACAGCAGCCATCTTGAAAATCTTGGTATTGCTACTCCTCCTGAACAGATGGTCATATCAGAATGGGGTTTTCACTAAAAGACTTCTTGTGATGTTCCGTTGGTCCTAAATGAAAATGTTGCCAATCTGATGTCTAATATGGCCACCATGGCAGCCATCTTGGAAATCTTGTTATTGCTACTCCTCCTGAATGGAAAGACATATTGACATGGTGTTTTCATCAAAAGACTTCGTATGATGTCAGGTTGGTCCTTTATGAAAATGGTTCTGCCAGGATATCTAATATAGTGACCACAGTGGCCATCTTTAAATATTCTTGTTATTGCTACTCCAACTGAATGGATGGTCATATCAACATGGGGTTTTCACTAAAAGACTTCTTATGATGCCATGTTGGTCCTAAATGAAAACAGTGCCAATCTGATGTCCAGTATGATCACCATGGCAGCCATCTTTAAAATCTTGTTATTGCTACTCCTGAATGGAAAGTCGTATCGGCATAGGGTTTTAACCAGAATTCTTATCATGTCTAGTTGGTCCTATATGAAAATTGTGCATGCAGCCTGGACATCCAATATGGCTACCACAGAGCTATCTTTAAAATCTAGTTATCATTATTCCAACAGAATGGATGGTCATATCAACATGGGGTTTCCACTAAAAGACTTCTTATAATGTCTAGTTGGTCCTAAATTAAAATGGTGCTGATCTGATGTCCAATATGACCACCATGTTGGCCATCTTCAAAATCTTGTTGTTGCTGCTCCTGTATGGAATGTCATATCTGCATGGGGTTTTTGCCAGAAAATTTCTTATGATGTCTTGTTGGTTTTAAATGAAAATGGTACCAACCTGACATCCAGTATGGCCACCACAGCAGCCATCTTGAAAATGTTGTTATTGCTACGCCTCCTGAGCAGAAAGTCATATTAGCATGGGGTTTTCACCAGAAGACTTCTTATGGTGTCTTGTTGGTTTTTAAAAACAATTTTTCTGATCTGATGTCCAATATTCCCGCCACAATGGCCATCTTGAAAATCTTATCACTACTCCTCCTCGATGGAAAGTCATATTGATATTGGGTCTTCTCCAGAAGACTTCTTGTGAGATCTAGTTGTTACTAAATGAAAATGGTGCTGATCTTACATCCAGTATGGCCACTATGGCAGCCATCTTTAAAATCTTGTTATTGCCCTACTCCTTAATGGAAAGTCATATAGCAACATGGGGTTTTCACCAAAAGACTTCTTATGGTGTCTAGTTGGTCCTGAATGAAAATGATGCTGATCTGACATCCAGTATGGCCGCTATGGTGGCTTTCTTGAAACTCTTGTTATTGCTACTCCTTCAGAATTGATGGTCATATAGACATAGGGTTTTCACCAAAAGACATCTTATGATATCTCGTTAGTCCTAAATGAAAATGGTGCCCTGCAGACATCCAATATGGTTGCCACAATAAGCATATTGAAAATCTTGTCAGTAATTCTCCTAAATGGATTGTCATATTAGCATGAGGTTTTCACCAAAAGACCTTCTAATGGTGTCCAGTTTGTCTTAAATGAAAAATGGTGCCAGTCTTACATCCAGTATGGCAGCTACATTGGCCAATTTGAAAATCTTGTCACTCAAGAATATCAGTGATGGTTTCAACACTCAGCAATTAAAAAGAAGAAATGGTCTTATCATGAATTCCTGGAAATTCTTTTTGGATAGTAGAATGTCAGTCCCTTCAAGGGACTCTTGTATTTAGCATGAAACCGGAAACTGGAAACACTCATATTTTTTAGGCCTAATAGACAATATGGCAACTTAGTGTTCCAAACTTTTCTTTCCACTATACAGTTTCAGTACATGTGTGAATTTGCTTCCACAACCTTACAGTTGTCAGCTTCCCAGATGAGTGATATCAGACCCATTTGGGCCTCTTTTTTTATTTTTGTTAAAAAGTTCTTTAATGCTTGTTATAATGCAATTTTTTTCGACAAAATTAAAATAAAAAAAACAAAAGTAAAAAAAAAGTTATAAAATTGTTATACATTCTTACCTCCTCAAGACATTTAAGTTAATTCTCTGATGATAAATTCATGCTTGACACAGTGGTAGTGCATGGGTTTTGAGGTGCCTGAAAGCAATATTCTTTAGTGGCACCCCCACTTTGCTACAGAGAACAGTTTTTACATCATTTATGCCCCCCCCAAAGATAAGTTTTGTGAAGAATTGCCTCGTTAAACTAAGGTGAAGGTAAAATACTATTAAAATTTCAGCTGCCAAAAAAATGCTTCCGACTGCTCCCCCATTTGCCTGGTGCCTGGAGGCAATTGCCCCCCTAACCCCCATTGTGCCACCACTGGTTTGATCATAAGTCCCATTTTCTTCTCTCCCAAAATGTTGGCATATTTTTATTTTAGAAAACCTTTTCTGTTAATAAGCTCATCTTCTGCTTGCTATGTATATTATTCCTGGTTATGTCCAAGAATTTTCTTAAGGTCCTGTTTTTTATTTTAGTGGCAGTAGAATAAGCATGTCTTGTTTTATGTCTAAGTGGCAGTAGAATAAGTATGTTCTGTTTTCTATTTAAGTGGCAGTAGGAATGCATGTCCTGTTTTCTATTTAAGTGACAGTAGAATAAATATGTCCTGTTTTCTATTTAAGTGGCAGTAGAATAAGTAGTGCTGGGACGATTCATCATCGATGTATCACGATTTAAAATCTGCTGATTTGTGTATCCATATGTACAAACAAGTATCGATTGCCATCAAAAACCCAGTGTTTCGTAGGAAGTTTATTCTAATCCCAAAGTTAGCCTATTGTGAAGAGTATTCAAAGCGTAATGTAAGACATAAAATGATTGAAGAATGGATCTTTCACGGGTGTATATTGACCAATCAGCAAACGCCTTGCAAAAGCAACAATTCGCATATGAGTAAACATGGGTGAAGAAGGAGAGATTGTCAATATTTCCAGTCCGATAGGGTCAAAATCTTATGTGTGGAACCATTTCGGACACCCACTATATGTGCAGAATGGAGTCTGAAATACAGTAAAAATGAAAACAATATGTAAAGTCTGTAGAGCTGTCTGTAACCATGCTGGGAACACCCTCCTATTTTCCAATTTGAAAGCTAAAATACAAAGTGAATTAAATCTGAACAAGTTAGAAAAGCAGTTGGATATGGTCAGCCTAATATTGCTGATATGTTTGGAAGGCAAAATAAATATTCAGCTGACTGCCAACGAGCTCAGGCAATTACACGCCAGACAGGAATTTTCATTGCTTCTGAAATGAGGTCTTTGTCAATAGTTTAATAAACTTCTGTAAGTGCTACTTCTGAGTTCAGGGGTATGTAGTTGTGACTTGTCTACGTGGTCTGAACTAGTTTAATATTAAGCTGATAATTGCATTCTTGCTCTGCATTAAACACTTGTAATTCTTATATATATTTTCTCCATTGATTAATTGCTAGTTAAATTTGATGATATTTTAAGCTAATAGTTATGTGTTTAACATTTTCTAGTCAGTAATCAGTGATTTAATTCAACTAGATTTCACTAGGGGAATCATTTTCTAGTCAGTAATCAGTGATTGAATTACACTACAATTCACTAGGTGAATCATTTTCTAGTCAGTAATCAGTGATTGAATTCCACTAGATTTCACTAGGGGAATCATATTCTAGACAGTAATCAGTGATTGAACTCCACTAGATTTCACTTGGGGAATCATTTTCTACTCAGTAATCAGTGATTGAATTCCACTTGATTTCACTAGGGGAATCATTTTCTAGTCAGTAATCAGTGATTGAATTCCACTAGATTTCACTAGGGGAATCGTTTTCTAGTCAGTAATCAGTGATTGAATTCCACTAGATTTCACTAGGGGAATCATTTTCTACTCAGTAATCAGTGATTGAATTCCACCAGATTTCACTAGGGAATCATTTTCTACTCAGTAATCAGTGATTGGATTCCACTAGATTTCACTTGGGGAATCATTTTCTAGTCAGTAATCAGTGATTGAATTCCACTGGATTTCACTAGGGAATCATTTTCTAGTCAGTAATCAGTAATTTCATTCCACTAGATTTCACTAGGGGAATCATTTTCACATTTATTGATGTTTTTTTTACATTTTTACAAACCAGGTGTTTCACAATGATATTGGGATATTTTAGTCATGAGTCTAAACCCCTATAGTTAATTGTCTATGTCTTAGAAGAAGAAGTTTTCTCTTGAAGTTACTTTATTTTCTTTCTTTTAATAAAGAATAGCATAAAACTTAATGTATTTATTCTTTATTCATTAATTTTTACATTTTAATATAATGGCACAGATTTACAAGAAATACAATGAAGAGTACAAGTGCTTGTTTTGACCAAACACTTGCTTTGAAATATAGGAAATAATATTGTGATATGTATCATATCATAACACCTGTATCGCAATACATATCATTTTGCCTCATACACATATTGTCCCAGCCTAAAGAATAAGCATGTCCTGTTTTCTATTAAGTGGCAGTAGAATTAAGCATGCCTTGTTTTCTATTTAAGTGGCAGAAGAATTAAGCATGCCCTATTTTCTATTTAAGTGACAGTAGAATAAGCATGTCCTGTTTTCTATTTAAGTGACAGTAGAATAAGCATGCCCTGTTTTATATTTAAGTGGCAGTAGAATAAGCATGCCCTGTTTTCTATTTAAGTGGCAGTAGAAATAAGCATGCTCTGTTTTCTATTTAAGTGGCAGTAGATTAAGCATGCCCTGTTTTCTATTTAAGTGGCAGTAGAAATAACCATGTCCTGTTTTCTATTTAAGTGACAGTAGAATAACCATGTCCTGTTTTATATTTAAGTGGCAGTAGAATAAGCATGCCCTGTTTTCTATTTAAGTGACAGTAGAATAAGCATGTCCTGTTTTATATTTAAGTGGCAGTAGAATAAGCATGCCCTGTTTTCTATTTAAGTGGCAGTAGAATAAGCATGTCCTGTTTTCTATTTAAGTGGCAGCAGAATAAGCATGCCCTGTTTTCTATTTAAGTGGCAGTAGAATTAAGCATGCCCTGTTTTCTATTTAAGTGGCAGTAGAATAAGCATGTCCTGGTCCTGTATCCGGTTTTCTATTTAAGTGACAGTAGAATAAGCATGTCCTGTTTTCTATTTAAGTGACAGTAGAATAAGCATGCCCTGTTTTATATTTAAGTGGCAGTAGAATAAGTGTGTCCTGTTTTATATTTAAGTGGCAGTAGAATAAGCATGCCCTGTTTTCTATTTAAGTGACAGTAGAATAAGCATGTCCTGTTTTCTATTTAAGTGACAGTAGAATAAGCATGCCCTGTTTTCTTTTTAAGTGACAGTAGAATAGGCATGTCCAGTTTTCTATTTAAGTGACAGTAGAATAAGCATGCCCTGTTTTATATTTAAGTGACAGTAGAATAAGCATGCCCTATTTTCTATTTACGTGACAGTAGAATAAGAATGTCCTGTTTTATATTTAAGTGACAGTAGAATAAGCATGTCCAGTTTTCTATTTAAGTGACAATAGAATAACATGCCCTGTTTTATATTTAAGTGGCAGTAGAATAAGCATGCCATTTTATATTTAAGTGACAGTAGAATAAGCATGCCCTGTTTTCTATTTAAGTGACAGTAGAATAAGCATATCCTGTTTTCTATTTAAGTGGCAGTAAAATAAGTATGTCCTGTGTCCTGTTTTCTATTTAAATGACAGTAGAATAAGCATGTCCTATGTTCTGTTTAATAAGTGAATTTTCGATGATGTCACCAAATTTGAATATTCCTTGCTTATTTGATCATTTGTGCATTACCATTGCACATAAATTACAAAAATAGCCATTCCTGGACAATTTCTAAGAAATTTCCCAATACTTGTTTAACTCATTAACCCCTAGTGCCACTTTTATGCGTCATGAGGTTGTACCCTACTTCCAAGCTCTGTAACATCAACATCATTTAAGATACACTAAAGTGGATGGTATTGCAGGAAAGTAGACATATGTAGCTCTAAAAGTAGAATAAGCATGTCCTGTTTTCTATTTAAGTGACAGTAGAATAAGCATGTTCTGTTTTCTATTTAAGTGGCAGTAGAAATAAGCATGTCCTGTTTTCTGTTTAAGTGGCAGTAGAATAAGCATGTTCTGTTTCTATTTAAGTGGCAGTAGAATAAGCATGTTCTGTTTTCTATTTAAGTGGCAGTAGAAAAAGCATGTCCGGTTTTCTATTTAAGTGGCAGTAGAATAAGCATGTTCTGTTTCTATTTAAGTGGAAGTAGAATAAGCATGTCCTGTTTTATATTTAAGTGACAGTAGAAAAAGCATGTCCTGTTTTCTATTTAAGTGGCAGTAGAAGCATGTCCTGTTTCTATTGAAGTAGCAGTAGAATAAGCATGAATATTATTTGACTGTTAGATAATCCTTTAAAAGACACGGCAATAAAAAAGGGAACATAAAAAGATAATAAAAGTTAACACCAAGTGGCGGAATATCAGGGTAGATATTGTAATTTTGCTTTTTATGACTGTAATGATGAATACCATTATAGATTGACCCTGATCTAACTTTGTATTTCATGGAAGATCTAAGTTACACGTAGGCATCTAGCACAGTCATCATGTAAGACTTTGTAAGACTTACCTATGCATTATTTTCTGTACTGGAAAGTAGCAGATTTGTCTTCTACCATAAATAACCCAAGTTAAATATCCATGTACTGTTGCTGGACACTTGATTGTCAACACTTGATTACATTCATTTTACTGCTGGCTTAATCTTTATTGTAGGCATGATTTTGTTCAACCAGTGTACTGGCTTTTTCTTTAAAAAGATATAGAAGATGAAATGAAAAAATAATGGTAGCCTTTTGTTCTTGGATTCATGGATAGGTTCCTTCCTCCTTTCACCTTTACCTTCCAAAAGCCAAGGTTGAAAAAATGGACCATTAGATATTGTCAGAATGAGTCATAAGACTAATTTGGAATATGTATGCACAGAGTTTAATGGCACATCAACACAGTACTGACTATATATATACATATTGGGCCTATTCTATATCCCTGAGGAACTAATTAGGAATACACAACAATAATTGTGTAAACACAAACTGTTGGCAGTTAATAGGAATAATCAATAAAGTAATCTTAAAAACAGGCCTGTAGTTTAAATCTTCATATGTTATGTATCGGGCCAAATTGAAATATTTCCTATTACAGTATATACTTGCTTATAAGTCAAGTCCAACTGCATGCTGCATAGACCCAGATCTTCCATCACACAATGCACCACCAGATCTGGGTCTCTTCAGTTTGTTATGAGTAAACAATAGAACAAACAACATAGACATTATGTGATGGCAGATCAGGGTCTGTGTTGTTTGCAGTTGGACTTTACTTATAAGTGAGTATATACGGTACTTGCATTTATTTAAAAGTTGAGAGGGAAAAAAAATCTACTCGCAAAATTCAACATTTTCTTGCAATATTTGTAACCTGGTTAACACTATACCATAATATGACATTTTCATGAAAAAGAAGAGCTCTATTTCCCATCAGTTTCAACTGTAAGTTTTAATCAATAGGATGTTTAACCAATCATCAAATATTGGTATATTTATAATGTGTATAATTAAATTGAAAAATATCAAATAGAAGAATTCAGTAGATTCAATAGGTTCCTCACTTCAGTTTTGTACAGTGTATTAACAGCTTTGGCTAATACAGTATATTAACAGCTTGGGCTAATACAGTATATTAACAGCTTGGGGTAATACATTGTGTCAACAGCTCAGACTAATACAGTGTATTAACAGCTCAGACTAATACAATGTATTATTAACAGCTCAGACTAATACAGTGTATTAATAGCTCAGATTAATACATTGTATTAACAGCTCAGACTAATACAATGTATTAACAGCTCAGACTAATACAATGTATTATTAACAGCTCAGACTAATACAGTGTATTAATGGCTCAGACTAATACATTGTATTAACAGTTTAGACTAATACAGTGTATTAACGGCTCAGACTAATACAATGTATTAGCAGCTCAGACTAATACAGTGTATTAACAGCACAGGCAGAAATGTCCAGCTTCTTCAAACATCATATATAAACTTCAATTTCTTTATTCAAATTATTCATCAGAGAACTCCTCCAATATGTGGTTAAAAATTAAGAACTGACATTTAAACAAAAATATCCATTAAAAAAAAAGTAAGTTGTGATATGTGTGGATTCGTGTTTCATTTGTCATTCCTGGCTAGTACCATAACATTTTGTGGTGAACAGGTACTTACCTTTAATACCATGTATAATAAGCATCCAGTAAACATCGCTGAGCATGTTTAGGTAACAAATATGGCTACCTGTCATATTGGTGTGCTAATCATGATGTGCTTTGATGCTATAAATGCACTCAATCTGATAAAATTATTTCATGAGTTGTAAAATTGAACAAAATTCCTTGTTTTCCATCTGGAGAAGACCGTTCAATCTTCCAAAGCAATAGAGTAAGTTAACAACAGCAACTGAAATGAGCCTTGTTCATCTGAGATAAACATTTAAGCAATTGTATAAAGATGCAAGGGCATTAAATCTCAATTTTCCTTGTGTAAAATAAACTTGCATTTGTGAGCATGTGATTGCTAAATTTGAGCCCTGTGTATAGTATACAGACAGACAGACAATTCAATAACAACAAAATTATAGGATATGTTATTCTGCAGACCCACTGAAATGAAAACATTTACTGTATATACTCACGTATAAGCCGATACCAACTGCAAACTGCATAGACCCAGATCTGCCACCGCATAATGCGCCAGCAGATCTGGGTCTATGCAGTTTGTAAGGACTAATCAGTAGAACAAACAACATAGACCCTGATCTGCCAGCACATTATGCAATGGCAGATCAGGGACTATGTTGTTTGCATTTGCATCTGGGTTATATGTGAGTATAGATGGTAATTAACAAATTTGGAATTATATTACATACATTGTACAAGGAGTAAAAAAAGAATCAATAATAATAATAGGTAGATAAAATTGAAATGTTAACTAAGACTTGCCTTAAGTTATTTGAAGATAATGATTTAGGGCCAGAACAGTATTTGCCCCTATAGGGACTCTTGTTTCTTGATTGATAGTCTTTGATGAATAGATGATGACGATTTATCCAAATACAGTCCTTTTTCTGACACTGTCATTCATGAGAGTGCCATAATCAGGGAAAATTGTATGTTAAGCCTTATATTAGAGAGTTATGGCCCTTGCCTTGTAAGTAATGTCAGAAATATAATGTCTTTGAGAATTTAATTACCTTTAAGGAGATACCATGAATTTACTTGTTTCAAATATCATCGTCCAAGGCATAATATCTTGATCTCAAGTCAATGTTGATTGGTTGGTTTTTAACGGCACTTACAGCACTTTATTTGGCTCTATCACACCAAGGAAATGGAAACTAAGTGCCTTTCAGAATGACACATCATGGCAGCTGACTTTGGCTGGCCTGGGCAGGTATTGAACCTGTGACCCTAATTGCGAGGCTGTTGATCGCAATTCAGTCATTTTTAAAAAGCAATAACTGTAAATCATATTTTAGCATCATGAAATTTTAACAAATGCATTAAATTTGACATACTGAATTTGTGAAATAAAAATTGAGTGAATAAATGATTACACATATTATATGATAGGAATTTTAGTGCATACAATTTCAAGAATTTGTCTTCCGTTGTAATAAACATGTAATGTCCTATCCTAAAAAACATTTGTTTTAATGCACATATTTTATTATTTTTATAAAAATAGTGCCCTAACTACTAGGTAATTCATTTATTTCAAATAAAAAAAATTGTCATGATTACTATATGTTGTTTTTATTTTTTCAGTCCCCTAGACAAGGAAGAACCATCCATTCTACCTCTTTTGAAGATAGGTTTCAGTAGAGTAAGTATGGGTATTTATTTTATGCTAGGCCGTGAATTACTGGATTTTCCAAGTGAAATAATTGTGATATTTCACTGGAGTGAACAAATATCATATTTTTTCACTGGCCATCAATAGACATTTATGACTAAGAAATTTCAAACTGTTTCAAGATGCTTGCATGATGTAAAGGTAAATATGGCCGCCTCGCATCCAGATGAACTGGGTTCAGATCCAGTAATGGAGAAAAATATATTTGTTTTTTCTTCATTTTTAGTTTAATATGCTGTTTTACCTTGAATTGGGAAGGAGCATTATGTTACTACTGATATTTTCTGTGCAAATATACACAAGACACAGCAGAACATAAAAGGTAAACTGCTGACATTATTACGCAGGATACAGTAAGAAATCAGCTACTTCAGTCTGTTATACAAATTGCTAGACAACACGTTTGAGCATAAAATAACAACAAAATTTGCTTGCTCCAAGGGAACTTAAGTATTTTTACTCGTGGCTTTGCCACTTGTGAAAATATTGAATTTTTCACCCACTTGATGAAATCTATCCATTATTCACTCGTTTCAAGCAAATATCCTCAATATCTCCTATTTTGTAAAACATAATGGTATCTAACACTATTATATACATGAATCAGCACTTTATTACAATGCTGATTTCTTTCAGTGAATTTCGGGGCTCCACAAAGATAGAAGTAATGTGTGGCAAGCTATTTTAGGAATTTCAATATTGGTGCATACTGAAGAAAAAGAATTTTTGCATGTTAAAAAAAGAAGAATTTTTGCATGTTATATTGAAGTTTATGTGTACTGTAAAGTGGGACCAAATTCATGCATATTTTGAGCACTTGAAATTATTCATTGAGTTCAGCCAACATCAATCACCCTGTTGAGCATAATGTATTTGAACAAGGATGACCACAGACACGATGGAAATGAACATAACTCATATCACTGTTAGATTGGTCTATTTATAAGCCAGAAATGTATCAAATATTAATTTTACAAGAAGAGTACTGTATATACTCGCGTATAAGTCAGGTCCAACTGCAAACAAAATAGACCCTTATGTGCCATTGTATAATGCGCCAGCAGATGAGGGTCGACTGTATATACTTGCATATAAGCCAGTTAGAAATGAAAACAACACAGACCCTGGTCTGTCATCGCATAATGCACCAGCAAATCAGGGTCTATGTTGTTTGTTCTACTGATTAGTCCTTGCAAACTGCATAGACCCAGAACTGCCGGCGCATTATGCAATGGCAGATCTGGGTCTATGCAGTTTGCAGTTGGTATTGGTTTATACACAAGTATATATGGTATTTATTATTTGTTCTACCGATTAGTCCTAACAAACTGCATAGACCCAAATCTGCTGGCACATTATGCAATGGCAGATCTGGGTCTATGCAGTTTACAGTTGGATCTAACTTATAAGCGAGTAAATACGGTAAGAGTAAATCAAGTTCCACCATGTGCTTCTTACCAAGCAAGTACCGGTAAATAATGTTTTAAAAAAAGATGTAGTTTGTAGTCTGTGAACTTTACTTCTCCAAGACTATCTATGGAAATTGAAATGGGGAAAAATCTTAATGAAATATGTTTGTAATGCTTATCAAAAATTAAAATGATGTAGGTAAGCAGTTGCCATCATCTTTGGTTATTATTGGCAACTTATACCTTTCTAAAGGAACATATTTCAGTTAACATCTGTCAATAATGACAAAGCTATGAATTCATGGATTTTCTTTGACCTGAGGGCCCAGGTCCCAGATGCTGCAATGAGCTGCCTGGATGCACATTTCAACCCCCTAGGTTCCCAGGATGCAGCATATTATGATAGGGTTCCTGGTCCTTTTTTTGAGTATCTGATAAAAATATACTGCATAAAATGCTTTGTCCACACATTAACACCTTTTCAAGCAATGATCAGTAGATTGCACCCAGTTAGTACACATGCAGATTTCAAAACAGATGTCTAGTAAGGTCTTAATTGCATTATATAATTCCTCCGCAGTGCGACACCTAATTACATGGCATGGGATTATCAAGGACTGTTGGAAGTCATATGGTTTCCTATAAGATCAAATACAAGATTTACCACTATCTTTATTTAAGTCTTTGTTCTATCTTTATTTAAGTCTTTGTTCTATCTATCTTTATTTAAGTCTTTGTTCTATCTATCTTTATTTAAGTCTTTGTTCTATCTTTATTTAAGTCTTTGTTCTATCTCTCTTTATTTAAGTCTTTGTTCTATCTTTATTTAAGTCTTTGTTCTATCTCTCTTTATTTAAGTCTTTGTTCTATCTCTCTTTATTTAAGTCTTTGTTCTATCTCTCTTTATTTAAGTCTTTGTTCTATCTTTATTTAAGTCTTTGTTCTATCTCTCTTTATTTAAGTCTTTGTTCTATCTCTCTTTATTTAAGTCTTTGTTCTATCTTTATTTAAGTCTTTGTTCTATCTTTATTTAAGTCTTTGTTCTATCTTTATTTAAGTCTTTGTTCTATCTATCTTTATTTAAGTCTTTGTTCTATCTATCTTTATTTAAGTCTTTGTTCTATCTTTATTTAAGTCTTTGTTCTATCTCTCTTTATTTAAGTCTTTGTTCTATCTATCTTTATTTAAGTCTTTGTTCTATCTATCTTTATTTAAGTCTTTGTTCTATCTCTCTTTATTTAAGTCTTTGTTCTATCTATCTTTATTTAAGTCTTTGTTCTATCTCTCTTTATTTAAGTCTTTGTTCTATCTCTCTTTATTTAAGTCTTTGTTCTATCTCTCTTTATTTAAGTCTTTGTTCTATCTCTCTTTATTTAAGTCTTTGTTCTATCTTTATTTAAGTCTTTGTTCTATCTCTCTTTATTTAAGTCTTTGTTCTATCTATCTTTATTTAAGTCTTTGTTCTATCTCTCTTTATTTAAGTCTTTGTTCTATCTCTCTTTATTTAAGTCTTTGTTCTATCTCTCTTTATTTAAGTCTTTGTTCTATCTCTCTTTATTTAAGTCTTTGTTCTATCTCTCTTTATTTAAGTCTTTGTTCTATCTCTCTTTATTTAAGTCTTTGTTCTATCTCTCTTTATTTAAGTCTTTGTTCTATCTCTCTTTATTTAAGTCTTTGTTCTATCTCTCTTTATTTAAGTCTTTGTTGTCTGTTTGGTTGAGCAAATTGTAAATTTGACTTTGATTGAATAATGTCTAATGAGTTTTGTTTCAATGATAAAAATGAAACTTATTGGCATTAGTCCTATGCAAATTGAGTGCTAGTGATCAGCTAATCATCATTGATTAAGTTCACTTTGACAGTGGTATATATTCCTATCATAAAGATGAGGATTACTTTCAATCATCTTTTGAGTATCCAAAGTGGTTATAGTCCTATGCGAATTTAGTGCTAGTAATCAACCAATCATCATTGAATAAGTTTACTTAGACAGTGGTATATATTCCGATTATGAAGATGAGGATTTCTTTCAATTATCTTTTGAGTATCCAAAGTGGTTATAGTCCTATGCGAATTTAGTGCTAGTAATCAACCAATCATCATTGAATAAGTTTACTTAGACAGTGGTATATATTCCGATTATGAAGATGAGGATTTCTTTCAATTATCTTTTGAGTATCCAAAGTGGTTATAGTCTGTGTTCTTTGCTAATTTGTTTTTGAAAACATCTAGTAACTAGCTCAACTGGATGCAACTTCAGAATGACGCTGATAAAGTAAATGACAGTCAGAGGTCAAAGACAAGATTATGGCGATCAGATTGGATAGAAAAATTCTCTTGGCTAAGAAAGAAAGAAAAAATGATGTTGGGGATATAAATGCTGTTTGTTCCTGGTGTGTGGAGTGTGAAAGACAAACTCTTTCATTAATGGAAGTACTAATTTACAGTTTTCTGCATATACCAAATACAAGATGAACCTGGGTCATGCATCTGCCACAGTTCTGTTCACAAACATTACAAATACAAATCAGTTTTCTTTTATCCTTTCTCCGCCTCTCCAATGCAGAAAATCTTTCTCTCAGTGCAATACAACATTAAAAACCTATATTGATTGTATTTTATAATAAAAATGTAAACATTTTTGTTCAGTTGTTGTATTGCATAAAGTATGGCACAGAACATATTTAATTCTTACACTGGGGCTGGGACTTGGTTGGGGACTAAGGATTTTTCTTGGGACTCTACAGTTTTGGAGCCAGGAGTCCTTGACTCAGTTGTCAAAATCAAGGGAAATCCCTATGTGAATGATTATCAAATAATATGACACAAAATCCAAACATTAACTATTTGTTGCAAAATACTTAAATAGTGACTCAAGACAATTACATTTTACTACACGGTACAAAAATAATCAATATAAAAAGGCACAGAATTAAAGTAATGAATAAATACTCTCAAAACTTTGTTCAAAATTGTAAAATGTTTCTTATATTTTAATTTATAACTTTTTTTTATATAGAATACATAATTGAAAATGGAAATTATGTCCATATATAAATTAGGCTATATTTCTTTTTTTCAGAAATATTCTGAGAATCCCAATATTGGTTCTTGTTTGAATGAACTGTTAACAATAGAACATGGTGAGGTACAGTCCCATTCAAAGCTCAGTGCATGTAATGCTCTTCTCATGGCCCTGGACAGTGTTCAAGATGCTGTAGAAATCACAGATGAGGAACATATTATTGAGGTTAGAAGACAAATAAGTAAACTCTTTGTTTTGCTTTCAATATACAATAAATTCTACAATAAATTCTATCAATCTACATTAAAGTGTGTATAAGGCAACCCATATTTTACATGTGACAGTAACAAAAACAAATTACAAAAACTTAGCATCACTGTCATGCAGATGTTTTCCACAGGGTTTTTCCTCCAACAGATATACTGGCCGCCATGTATAGCATGTGCTGAAAAATTGCGTAAACCCACAAAATCAAACCAAAGTGTCTTTTGAGATGGCAACCATGTAAGGCATCACTACACTAAGTTTCTTATATATATCCATCATATTTCTAGTTTTGATGAAATGCATTGCATTAGTTATAAGTTAGGATGCACCAAGACTTCTTACCTAAGTGAGGTACTAACTTGGTCACAACATATAAAAATATCAGCATAGACCATGCTGCATTTTCTGGAATTAGTCGCATTTAAATGATTGACTGGAATTTTTGGTGCAAGTGACCATTCTGGAATCAGTCAAATAACACCTGTATATCATCCTATGCAAGAGCTAAGAGGCTGAACTCGATTAAGATTTTATTTTTTGTTTAGGCTTTAATGCCACTTTCTTTCGAATTCAGGCAACATTCTTCAGTGGTTAGCAAATCTCTATGAAAAATCTGAGAAAAACTATTAATGATTTTCTTAAGGGTCTACAGTAGGATGCAATAACAGCAGATTGGCTCAGTTAGCGTAGTGATACCTTTAAGCAATTAAGGACTTGCTTTCTTCTTGCTTATTTTGAAAATTTGTTGTCAGAGTGTGAAGCTTTTATTGTCAAAGAGTTATCAAAACAGAAAAGGTCTCAGCATTGATGATAGCATATGAAGAAAAAAAACCAGACTGCTTTTGAGTTTGCCTGACCCGAATCAGTTTTATGTGCAGGGTTTCCACGCTACTGGGAAAACAAGAAAAAGTAAGGAATAAGAATAGGTTTGTTTCTGACTGGTAAAAGCCCAATATTTTTACAAAAATTGGTCCAAGTTGGAAAAAATCTGTGATTTTTCAACCACTGCTTTAAATATTTCAGTTGCAGAAGAAATATGTTTGTTGCATAAACAAGAAAACTCTGGCAAGGGTACTAAGAACAACACATAGAGATAGTTTCAAACCATTTTTTTAAAGTGGTAAACATTTTGTGTAGTGTTCCATGGAAAGTTGCTATTTCCAAGCATACAAATTCACTATTTCCAAGTATGTTTCTATCCATGAAAGTCAAGTGAAAATGAAACTTAACGTAGGGATTTTACACATTGTTTGGTCAAAACAAATGTATAACTTACTGTACCCATGCATACTCTAAACAAAAGACAGTAAGTAAAAGACAACTTGATGTACCCTGGATACATATTATAAATAAAAGACAACTTGATGTACCCATAGATATTACATACATACCATATTCCCAGACAGTGTTGGCGGGTTTTTGAGACTCAAAAAGTGTGTTTGGGGTCCCAAGGGGGGTCAGTGCATATGACCGAGATGGGTCAGTGCACGTAACCCCACAAAAACGTCATCCAAATGAGAATAAGCTATCTTTTCAAATCAGCCTATAGCAAATGACTGGAAATTCAAATCTGAATAAAAGAAAATACCATATGTTTTCTCTGAAGCATTTAATATACTTACGAACAAAAAAATGGTAGACTTAGCATTGTCAAATAATGTCACCACACATATGTACACATGTTCACAAGCTCACATACATTAAATAAAATAATACACCAAGTTACTGTCTTTAAAGTCCACTTTTAATTACATGCAGTCTTTCCTGTTTTCAATAGTTCAGAAGTTGGTTTGAAGGTAATGCAAGTGTCATTTGTGTTCATCTTAGCACTCATCAGAGACTGAATGGTGGTGTTGTTCAGCCTTCCCTGAAGATCTTGTTGAATTTTTCTAAGCAATTTGAAAATGATCTCTCAGCATCGGCATTGCTGTGAGGGAGTGTCAAACATGCAACGGCCACTTGAGTCAGAATATCAAATCTTGGTTTTCCTGAAGGAAGATTTCCTTGCATAGGTCTGTAAAATGATCTGCTACTGAAAACAGCAGATTGTGCTCAGCAACAAAATTGCAGAAAAGTACTTCAGCTCTAGTTACATTGTCTGTCAATGACTGTTTAAACAAGCTATTTAATTTGGGTATTGAGCTCTGCATTTTTGCCGTGTCACGATGCTGGTTGGTGTTGCTATGTCGACGAATGTCATACACTCCAGAATGACTAATGTCAGTATGGTGGTTGCAATATGTGCACAGAATAAAATGTTCCTCCTTGATGCTGCGCTTCACAAAGTCAAACTCCGTCAACCAGGAGTTCTGGAATTTTGTTTTGCTTGGCTTTGCTCGCTTGGGAGATGGCTCCATATTTCTTGAATCGCTACTATGTTTCGACATGTTTCCTTCAAAAATGAATCACACTTGTACACTTTTCCATTTTATATATGGCGTAAAAATCCGACTTCAAAGAAACGTTGCCACTGATCACAAACTTTAAAAAAGATGGCGTCAACATTCTCAAAGAAACGTGCCACTGATCACAAACTTTAATAAAGATGGCTTCAACATTTTCATT
This sequence comes from Margaritifera margaritifera, assembly GCA_029931535.1. Lineage (NCBI taxonomy): Eukaryota > Metazoa > Mollusca > Bivalvia > Unionida > Margaritiferidae > Margaritifera > Margaritifera margaritifera. The sequence goes on along the minus strand of JAQPZY010001673.1, from coordinate 3,054,386 downwards.
CAATGCAATCAGTTTGTTCTTCAACTCGCATCTCTTTGATCTACTTAACTTTAAATTGGGTTGTTGCACTTAATGTACTTTACCTATGCAAATTAGCCTAATGGGCTCTCCCGCAGCAGTGCTCAAAAGGATTTGACACGACACATCACCCTTGCTATTGTGAACCAATTAAATAAATCTCTGAAAGGTGGCTGTTTATCTCTGACTGCCTTACCTTTTAATTGCCTCTAAAACTGGTGTATAAACCTGCCCCGAGGATAGTTTTACATGAGCTTTGAGCAGTACTGTTTTATACATACCACAGATTATGGGCATATATAATAGTGATCAAGAAATATACATTTTTTTTTTTTTTTTTTTTTAATTTTTTTTGGGGGGTGGAAAAATTTTGTTGTTGCAAAATTGCTGAAAATCGTGTTTTTCGAAACATGATTGTGTTGAGGGGGGTTTGGGAGTCCAAAATCGTGTTTTTCGCGTGACACGTCGTGTTATGGCAAGTATGATATTATAAATAAAAGACAATTTGATGTACCCATAGATATTATAAATAAAAGACAATTTGATGTACCCATACATATTATAAATAAATAAAAGACAACTTGATGTACCCATAGATATTATAAATAAATAAAAGACAACTTGATGTACCCTTGATACATATTATAAATAAAAGACAATTTGATGTACCGATAGATATTATAAATAAAAGACAATTTGATGTACCCATACATATTATAAATAAAAGACAACTTGATGTACCCATACATATTATAAATAAAAGACAACTTGATGTACCCATAGATATTATAAATAAAAGACAATTTGATGTACCCATAGATATTATAAATAAAAGACAACCTGATGTACCCTTGACACATATTATAAATAAAAGACAATTTGATGTACCCATAGATATTATAAATAAAAGACAACTTGATGTACCCATACATATTATAAATAAAAGACAATTGGATGTACCCATAGATATTATAAATAAAAGACAATTTGATGTACCCATAGATATTATAAATAAAAGACAATTTGATGTACCCATAGATATTATAAATAAAAGACAACTTGATGTACCCATAGATATTATAAATAAAAAGACAACTTCATGTACCCTTGATACATATTATAAATAAAAGACAATTTGATGTACCCTTGATACATATTATAAATAAAAGACAACTTGATGTACCAATACATATTATAAATAAAAGACAATTTGATGTACCCTTGATACATATTATAAATAAAAGACAACTTGATGTACCCATACATATTATAAATAAAAGACAACTTGATGTACCCATACATATTATAAATAAAAGACAACTTGATGTACCCTTGATATGTATTATAAATAAAAGACAATTTGATGTACCCATAGATATTATAAATAAAAGACAACTTGATGTACCCATACATATTATAAATAAAAGACAACTTGCATGGGTACATCAACTTATATGACTGTTTCGAAGGGCTAGCACAAGCTTATATGAGGAAAGATCATACATTCTGACCAAACAATGCATTTAATCACTCTGGTTCAGCTTTGTGGGTATTAGCTTTTAACACCTTGACATGTTTCCCAGTTTGAAGCCCTGTGTTCTGCTGAGGCAGTGCTGTTACTATTTTTAGAGTAGGCTGTGTACTGGTTCCCCTGCATGCATGTATGCATGTCACAGGAGACATAATATAACTGGATTTATCTGTCAGAAAAGCATGGAGCTCTGTGTAGAAAGGCAAGTTTTATGGTGTGACAAAGTATCCCACATTGATTTTGACACCTAAAGTTAGGCAAAATTGTTGATAACAAAACAGAAATCTAGAACAGTATTGCATACTTCAGGGCTAAATGAACTTGTCAACTAATCTGTACCTGATGACTGTACAACTTATAGTCAACTTACTGTTACGTTGTATTCTCTCTCTTTCTCTCTTAACTTTTAACTCAAAATGGGCATATTTTTTATTAAATAAAATGAGAAGTACACTATCTGGTCACAACTTTTAGTGCTTACAAAGATTTATTTGCTAAATTTTTATGAGCTATATATCTGCATTTAAATGAGATCATTTTGTGTACGCATTTATGTAAATGTTAAATTTTTTTGCTGTACTTGTCATAGAGCAGAAGAGCTTATGTGATGGCCTCTCATCTGCCATCAGGTGTCCGTTTGCATAAGTTTGTTATTGCTACTTCTAAACTACTGGGAGGATTGAAATAAAAATTACCAGACACATTCATCCCAGAGTCTAGTTGGTTCTAATGAAAATGGTGCCCCTTGGACAGTCAATATGACCACTATGGGAGCCATCTTGAAAATCTTGTTATTGCTTCAACTCCTGAACTCTTATGATGTCCAGTTGGTCCTAAATGAAAATGGTGCCAATCTAGCATCCAATATGGCTGCCATGATGGCCATCTTGAAAATCTTATTATAGCTACTCATCCAGAATAGATGTTTGTATCGACATGGGGTTTTCACTTAAAGACATCATATGATCTTCACTTGGTCGTAAATGAAAAAGGTGCCGATCAGACATCCAATATGGGAGCCATCATAAAAATCTTGTTATTGCGATTCCTTCAGAATGGATTTTCATATTGGCATCAGGTTTTCAAGAAAAGACTTTTTATGATGTCTAGTTGGGCCTAAGTGAAAATGGTACCAATCTGACATCTATGAAAATCTTGTTATCACTGATCCTCATGAGCATGGATTTTTCACTAAAAGATTTCTTATGATCTTTTGTTGATCCTAAGTGAAAATGGTGCCCCTCAAACATCTAATATGCCCACCACAGTGGCCATCTTGAAAATTGTATTACTACTTCTCCTGAACAAATGGCCATATCAACATGGGGTTTTCACTAAAAGACTTCTATTATTAGTAGGTCCTAATTGAAAATGGTACTTCCCAGACATCCAGTATGGCTGCCATGGTATCCATCTTGAACATCTTGTTATCACTACTCCTCCTGAACCAGTGGTCATATTGACATGAGTTTTCACTAAAAGACTTGTGATGCCTAGTTGGTCCTAAATGAAAATGGTGCCAGTTAGACATGCCCTTGAAAATCTTGTAATTACATCTCATCTTTAAAGGATTGTTGTATCGACATGGGGTTTTCACTGAAAGACTTCATTTGATGTATAGTTCCTAAATAAAAATAGTCCCAATAAAACAAGTATTTTGTGAATATGTTAACTCGACATAATGGTACAAATCTGACATCCAGTATGGCCACCATGAAAATAATCTTGTTATTGCTACTTCTCCTGGATGGTTGGATGATATCGACATGGGGTTTTCAATTAAAAAAAATTAAAAAAATTGTTATGCTGTCTAATTGGTCCTAAATGAAAATGGTGCTCCTTGGACATCCTGCATGTCCACCATGACAATCATCTTGAAAATCTTGTTATCACTACTTTTCCTGAATGGATGGTCATATGTGCATGGAGTTTTCACTAAAAGAGTTATAATATCTACTTATTACTAAATGAAAATGGTGCTGATCTGACTCTCCAGGATGGCCACCAAATCTTATTGTCACTATTTCACCTAAAGGTATGGCCATAGCAACATGGGCTTTCCACCAAAAGACTTTATATCATGTCTGATTGGTTCTAAATACAGATTATACCAGTCTGACATACAATATGACCAGCATGGTGACCATTCTGAAAATATTGTTATAACTTCTTATAATAATTGAATATCTGTAGCGAAATAGGGTGTTTTACTCAAAGACTTCGTATGATGTCTAATTAATCCTAAATGAAAAGCCAAGATCGGTATGTGAGAAAGTTTGTCAGTAGCTTCCGTGGGTTAGTGGTTCTTCCTGGGTTCTTTCTCCACCAAATATAGCTCCATATAAACATAATATGAATATAGATTTCTATTATCACAATATGAATATTGGTCTGTATAAACACAACATGAGTTTAGGTCTATATAAACACAATAAAAGTATATATCTATGTAAACAATATGAATATAGGTCTGTATAAACACAATATGAATATAGGTCTATATAAACACAATATGAATATAGGTCTTATAAACACAATATGAATATAGGTCTTATAAACACAATATGAATATAGGTCTATATAAACACAATATGAATATAGGTCTTATAAACACAATATGAATATAGGTCTTATAAACACAATATGAATATAGGTCTTATAAACACAATATGAATATAGGTCTATATAAACACAATATGAATATAGGTCTTATAAACACAATATGAATATAGGTCTGTATAAACACAATATGAATATAGGTCTTATAAACACAATATGAATATAGGTCTTATAAACACAATATGAATATAGGTCTTATAAACACAATATGAATATAGGTCTATATAAACACAATATGAATATAGGTCTATATAAACACAATATGAATATAGGTCTATATAAACACAATATGAATATAGGTCTTATAAACACAATATGAATATAGGTCTGTATAAACACAATATGAATATAGGTCTGTATAAACACAATATGAATATAGGTCTGATAAACACAATATGAATATAGGTCTGTATAAACACAATATGAATATAGGTCTTATAAACACAATATGAATATAGGTCTGTATAAACACAATATGAATATAGGTCTTATAAACACAATATGAATATAGGTCTTATAAACACAATATGAATATAGGTCTATATAAACACTATGAATATAGGTCTTATAAACACAATATGAATATAGGTCTTATAAACACAATATGAATATAGGTCTTATAAACACAATATGAATATAGGTCTGTATAAACACAATATGAATATAGGTCTTATAAACACAATATGAATATAGGTCTGTATAAACACAATATGAATATAGGTCTATATAAACACAATATGAATATAGGTCTTATAAACACAATATGAATATAGGTCTGTATAAACACAATATGAATATAGGTCTATATAAACACAATATGAATATAGGTCTTATAAACACAATATGAATATAGGTCTATATAAACACAATATGAATATAGGTCTTATAAACACAATATGAATATAGGTCTGTATAAACACAATATGAATATAGGTCTTATAAACACAATATGAATATAGGTCTTATAAACACAATATGAATATAGGTCTTATAAACACAATATGAATATAGGTCTATATAAACACAATATGAATATAGGTCTATATAAACACAATATGAATATAGGTCTATATAAACACAATATGAATACAGGTCTTATAAACACAATATGAATATAGGTCTGTATAAACACAATATGAATATAGGTCTGTATAAACACAATATGAATATAGGTCTGATAAACACAATATGAATATAGGTCTGTATAAACACAATATGAATATAGGTCTTATAAACACAATATGAATATAGGTCTGTATAAACACAATATGAATATAGGTCTTATAAACACAATATGAATATAGGTCTTATAAACACAATATGAATATAGGCATATATAAACACAGTATGAATATAGGCATATATAAATACAATATGAATATAGGTCTGTATAAACACAATATGAATATAGGTCTGTATAAACACAATATGAATATAGGTCTTATAAACACAATATGAATATAGGTCTATATAAACACAATATGAATATAGGTCTTATAAACACAATATGAATATAGGTCTGTATAAACACAATATGAATATAGGTCTGTATAAACACAATATGAATATAGGTCTGATAAACACAATATGAATATAGGTCTTATAAACACAATATGAATATAGGTCTTATAAACACAATATGAATATAGGTCTTATAAACACAATATGAATATAGGTCTTATAAACACAATATGAATATAGGTCTTATAAACACAATATGAATATAGGTCTATGTAAACACAATATAAATATAGGTCTATATAAACACAATATGAATATAGGTCTCATAAACACTATGAATATAGGTCTTATAAACACAATATGAATATAGGTCTTATAATCACAATATGAATATAGGTCTTATAAACACAATATGAATATAGGTTTTATAAACACAATATGAATATAGGCATATATAAACACAATATTAATATAGATCTGTATAAACACAATATGATTATAGATCTATATAAACACAATGAATATAGGTCTATATAAACATAATATTAATATCGATCAGTATAAACACAATATGAATATAGGCATATATAAATACAATATTAATATAGATCTTTATAAACACAATATGAATATAGGTCTGTATAAACATAGTATGAATATAGGTCTGTATAAACACAGTATGAATATAGGCATATATAAATACAATATTAATATAGATCTTTATAAACACAATATGAATATAGGTCTGTATAAATACAATATGAATATAGGTCTGTATAAACACAATATGAGTATAGATCTGTACAAATATTATAGGAATATAGATCTATATAAACACAGTATGAATATAGGCATATATAAATACAATATGAATATTGGTCTGTATAAACACAATATGAATATAGGTCTGTATAAATACAGTATGAATATAGGTCTGTATAAATACAATATGAATATAGGTCTGTATAAATACAATATGAATATAGGTCTGTATAAATACAATATGAATATAGGTCTGTATAAATACAATATGAATATAGATCTATATAAACACAATATGAATATAAGTATATAAACAGTATGAAGTTAGATCTACATGAACACAATGAATATAGGTCTATATAAACACAAAATGAATATAGGTCTGTATAAACACTATGAATATAAGTATATAGACACAATATGAATATAGATCTATATAAACACAATATGAGTATAGGTCTGTATAGACACAATATGAATGTAGATCTATATAAACACAATATGAGTATAGGTCTGTATAAACACAATATGAATATAGATCTGTGTAAACACAATGGGAATATAGGTCTGTATAAACACAGTATAAGTATATGCCTTTATAAACACAATATGAATATATGTCTTCATAAACACAATGTGAATATAGATCTGTATAAACACAATATGAATATAGATCTATATAAACACTGAATGTGAATATAGATCTGTATAAACACAATATGAATATATGTCTTCATAAACACAATGTGAATATAGATCTGTATAAACACAATATGAATATAGATGTATATAAACACTGAATGTGAATATATATCTGTATAAACACAATATGAATATAGATCTATATAAACACTGAATATATGACTTTATAAACACGAAATGAATATAGATCTAAATAAACACAATAGGAATATAGGTCTGTATAAACACAATATGAATATATATCTTTATAAACTATGAATATATGTCTTTATAAACACAATATGAATATAGGTCTGTATAAACACAATATGAGTATAGATCTGTATAAATATTATAGGAATATAGATCTATATAGACACAGTATGAATATAGATCTATATAAACACAGTATGAATATAGATCTATGAATATGTATCCTTTATTATATGCTTTAAACCAAGCACTATCATTTCGCATTAAAGCAACTTTTCAGTATTTTCACATATTGAACATAGATAAGGTTATATTGTAGTAAAACATATGCACTTACCATTGTTAACTGTGTGACTTAAGACTACTTTTGTTGATGGAAGACATGGCGTTCGAAGCCACTGATGTCAGGGTAATCAAAATCGTGATATTTGATGTTTTAGAGCATTTCCAATGCGATAATGATGTCAGCAGTATAGTAGCCAATGTGGATAATAGAGAAGAAAGTGTTTATTAACTGAGTGATTATTAACTGAGTGACCACCTCAGTTGCAATGTTTCTGACAAGAAAATGAATTTACACAAATCAGTAGAAGTGTCACTTTAAAATACACAGACACATATTTTGTACAATCAAGAGTTCATTTTGTACCAAAACCAACATATACCCTACTTGAAAGCAAAAGAATAAGTTCAAATAATGGTAGTACATGATTACGTATAGAAACATTGATGATTTATGATAAAACGATAAAGTACCATTATTTCTGCTGACATGAAAACTTTACCAGCGGTGCAATGTAACAGCATATATTATGTGACATAAAGAAGTAAGCATGAATGGGATTCATTCATTGAGAATTGTAAGCATGAATGGGATTCATTCATTGAGAATTGTAAGCATGAATGGGATTCATTCATTGAGAATTGTAAGCATGAATAGGATTCATTCTTTGAGAATTGTAAGCATGAATGCGATTCATTCATTGAGAATTGTAAGCATGAATGGGATTCATTCATTGAGAATTGTAAGCATGAATGGGATTCATTCATTGAGAATTGTAAGCATGAATAGGATTCATTCATTGAGAATTGTAAGCATGAATGGGATTCATTCATTGAGAATTGTAAGCATGAATGGGATTCATTCATTGAGAACCATAAGCATGAATGGGATTCATTCACTGAGAATTGTAAGCATGAATGGGATTCATTCATTAAGAATTGTAAACATGAATGGGATTCATTCTGTGAGAATTGTAAGCATGAATGGGATTCATTCACTGAAAATTGTAAGCATGAACTGAATTCATTCATTGAGAATTTATGATGGGCAAGGTCTTTTAAATTCATTTGTGTGTAGATGAAAAACTGAATTTTCAACATGTAACATTAAAATATGTTTCACCTTTTATTTAAATGACAGTGTACAAAATAACATTGTTTCTACATTTTTATAGATGTTTACTATTATAGTAAATAGGTTATTGAATTAGTACTGACAAATATTAATATGGACTCCTTGTTTTGACAGACCAACTCAAAAGCTCATCAAACACTGCCAATACAGTTCATGTGCACAAATATTTTTCAGTATTAATTCAGCAAAATATACATATAGTATGTAAATAATAATAACAAAGCACACCCCACTGTGAACTGTGCAAATAAAAACCCAGAATTGTCATAATGGGCCATCTGGACTGGAGATCACAAAACTGGGTTTGAGTCTGAAATTGAGTGTCAACTATAAGCCAATCAAAAACAATCTTTTAAAAGTAACATAAATTGTGATTGGTTGAAAGAAAATCTCCAGCTCAAACTCAAGCTGTTTAATGGTTTCCAGGCTAGATCAGTGTCAAAGCTGTTTAATGGTTTCCAGGCTAGATCAGTGTCAAAGCTGTTTAATGGTTTATAGGCTAGATCAGTGTCAAAGCTGTTTAATGGTTTCCAGGCTAGATCAGTGTCAAAGCTGTTTAATGGTTTCCAGGCTAGATCAGTGTCAAAGCTGTTTAATGGTTTATAGGCTAGATCAGTGTCAAAGCTGTTTAATGGTTTCCAGGCTAGATCAGTGTCAAAGCTGTTTAATGGTTTCCAGGCTAGATCAGTGTCAAAGCTGTTTAATGGTTTATAGGCTAGATCAGTGTCAAAGCTGTTTAATGGTTTCCAGGCTAGATCAGTGTCAAAGCTGTTCACTTGTTATCATGAGTAGAACAAACTCCATACATCCAGATTTAGTGGTGAATTATGTTTTGAAAGGAGGTGCATATATATGTTCTGTCTCAGCTTTGTTGAAGTTTGAATAGCTTATTCCAATTTATCTTTATTCTGTTTTGTTTGGCATATTTTAATGGCATGTTATAGCTAAAATTCTGCCGATTGCAATAATTATTATAACAGGATGTTTGATATGTAAGTTTTGTTTATCTGTACTGTTTGTTTTTTCACAGTATGTCAACCCTGCATATGAGAGACTTATTGGTTTCACCTGTGAAGAGTCCATAGGCAAAATGACAAGGGACTTTCGCAGTGAGAAAAATAAACCAGACTTACAAGAAATCATAAATGGCCAATTGAAGAAAGGGAAGGTGAGTTGAGTTTGATCAGAGATATCAGTATTTACAGTAAACTCTGGTAGAATGTAATGAAGCTCAAAATCCCCCCAAAATGTTATTATATCAGAAGTTTGTTATAACTAAGTAAAAATTTGATATTGAACACTGGAAGGGACCTTGGAATGTGCTTCATAATATCCAATATTTCATTACATCTCATTTTATTGTAAATGAATTGTACTTTACATTCTTGTGTTCGTCAAACATTTCATTTTACATATATATATTATGTTGTCAATTTTATATAAAAATATATGGAAATCATTCAGAAATTTTGTAAAGATAATAATTACTTAAACAAACATATAAAATACATATTGATCATATAAATAAACATTTTGTATTTACTGAGATGTCATCATCTTTCAATAACTAAATTTTATTTGGTTTAGTAAATAATTCAGAGGTGCTATCTACATCTCTCTGTCATCATCTACAAATATATTTTAGCATAATTTATAAAAGGGTTTGTTGAAATGACTGGTATATCAATAAGAAATTTAGTGCGGTGACTAGGTCATGAACTGTAGACGATAACTATAAGTTCTAAAGTCAAAGTCAAGGTCATAAAATTGTTTCTGCTCATTTAGGTCTTTTTCCATAAGGGGAAGGAAAGGAATGCAGATGTTTTTGTGGATAAAATTTTTCAGTGTGCATTGATATAAAGAAAAATTTGATTTCTGTTGGATGTGTTTATAGCCATTGTTTCATTTCTTATCTTTGTGGGGCCCCGGGTGGTCGAGTGGTCTAAGGCGCTCGCCTTTACCGATCACTGCCATCTCACCTCTGTCCACGTGAGTTCGAGTCTTGGGCTCGGCCAATGTGGTTATGTGATAAAGCTTGCCAGTAGCTTCCCGTGGGTCGGTGGTTCTTCTCGGGATTTTTTCCGGGTTCTTCCTCCACCAGATACACTGGCTGCCATGTATAGCCTATCATGTGCTGAAAAATGGCATTAAGCCCATAAAACCAAACCATCTTATCTTTGTACCTCATACTTGCCATATCACGATGTGTCATGCAAAAAACACGATTTTTTACTCCTAAACCCCCTGACATGATCATGTTTTGAAAAACATGATTTTCAGTAAACTTAGATTTAAAAGAGAGAGAAAGAGATACATTTTTGTTACCACCACTAAATATGTCTGTAGCATGTAGTCCGTATAAACAGTAAACAGTCCTGCTTAGAGCTCATGTAAAACTATACTTGGGACAGTTTATAGATCTGATTATCACCAAGCCAATTAAAAGGTAAGGCAGAAAGAGATAAGCAACCACAATTTCACAGATTACTTAATTGGCTGAGAATAGCTAGGCTGATAAGTTCTTTGAACACTACTGTGGGAGAGCCCATTAGGCTAACTTCCATTGGTAAAGTACACTAAGTGGAACAACCCAGTTAATTTGAAGTTAGGTAAATCAAAGAGATGCTTGTTGAAGAACAAAAGTTATTACACATCATTGCCTTGAATGAAAATGTTTAAGCCATCTTTATTAAAGATTGGCAAGTTCAAGATCAGCAGCAGCATTTCTTTGAGGTAGGATTTTACTCCATATATAAAAGGCAAAACAAGATTATATCAGTAGTCAGAATACTGTACTGTACATGTGTGATCAGTTTTGAAAGCAAAATATTGAAGCGCAGTTGTGATTCAAGGAAGGATGAGCCATCTGCAAAGTGAGCAAAGTCCAGCAAAACTAGATTTTAGAACTCTTTGATCGAGTTTGGCTCTTTGAAACGCAGCAGCTAGGGGAAGCGTTTTATTTTTTTGCATACACTGCAAACACCATATTGGCATTAGTCATTCTGGAGTGTATGACATCCGTTGACATAGCAACACCACCCAGCATATTTGTCACTCCCTCACAGCAATGCAAATGCAGAAAGATCATTTTCAATGCTGAGAAAAATTCAACAAGATCTTTGGGGAAGCTTGAACATCAGTCCCATCCAGTCTCTAAACACAAATGACACCTTGCATTACATTCAACCCCTCTACTGAACTATTGAAAGCAGCAAGGACTGCATCAAATTAAGAAAATATTCCACTGTCAAATGGACTTGGTATTTTTATTTTAAAATTTTATTTAATGTCTGTATGGTTGTGATTATGTGAGTGTGGGCAGCACATACGTGTGCATGTGTGTTGTGATGATATTGGACAACACTAAGTCTACCAACTGTTTTTTGTTTGTAAGTGTATGAAATGCTTCATAGAAAACAGAGATGTTATTTTTTTTATATCAAATTTGAATTTCCAGTAATTTTCTATAGGCATAAATGAAAAGAAAATTTATTCTCAATTGGAAGACCTCACTTATTTTGGATCACACACATTGATCCCTCTTGGAACGTCAAAACACTTTTTGAGTCCCAACCCCCCCTCCCCCCCAACATTGTTTGGAAATATTGCAGGTATGGTACATGCACCTAAAATCAGGCCTATCCTGAGGGAAGAGAAAACCCTTTTTAGGTCAAGGTCACTGGTCCAAGAAAAACATGTATGGCTTGAGTTGCATATTTTGGATATTTTGTCTGTGTCATAACCAGACTGTCAGTGAATTATAATTAACACTGTGACCTTTTTTTGTTGCAGTATTGGGAGGGAACTTACTACACAAGGAGGAAAAGTGGAGGTGAAGCGATTCCTCATCATTGTCATATACGTCCTGTCACAACCTCAGGGGGGTGAGTGTCTTTTGCTGTTTTACAAACAATGATGCAATTTTTAAAAAAAGGAATATGTTTCTGTTGACTATATAATGAACAAGATGTCTATGTGGCAAATTCAATACCGATCCTTAAAGTTATTCTTCATATATTTCTGTTTCTTGTATTTCAGTAACTTTCCACTCCCAAGGGAGTGGTTTCCTTATCCCACACCAGTGCATCTGACTGATTACCATCAATACTCACTTTTAAGTCGAGTCCAACTGCAAACAACATAGACCCTGATCGGCCGTCGCATAATGTGCCGGCAGATCAGAGTCTATGTTGTTTGTTCTACAGATTAGTCCTTACAAACTACATAGACACAGATCTGCCAGTGCATTATGTGAGGGCAGATCTGGGTCTATGCAGTTTGCAGTTGGACTTAACTTAAAAAAGAGTACATGCAGTACATTTTCTTGGTGAGGAGGATTGTGTGAAATGCTTCTAACATTTTCCCCAATTGACATTTGTGTCATGCACATAGGCAGATACACTCTATTGACAGTCTAGCAGTATTATATTGCACTCTGTTATCAATCCTTTCATTATACCCTGAATAATAGCTATCATGTCACACGGAAAAGCTGTGATCTGTAAAGTTTGTCATTTTATACACCAGAATGCTGCCTACAGTATGATCAAGTTGTTGCAAGTATTAAAAATACACAGCTTGTTTTTAGGTGAAGGATGTTGTTACACCACTCTAAACGATGCTGTAAAATACATAAAATAAACTAAAATTGATGTGGATAGATCCGACATGTCTAGTGTTTGTGCACTATCATAAATATCCATTAATGGTCTTCCTGCATGAATGACATTTGTAAAGTGCATATAGACAATAATGCAATCTTGAAGTAAAATGTTGGCCCTAATTATTGACCAATATGTCATGATATCTTTAGTTATGGCATATCAAGTTACATGAAATAGATGCAGTATTTCTAACATTATGATATATAAAAGTCCCAGGGATTTTGTTTTTGTGAGGTTTGCCTGCTTCATACTTGACTGTCTCACATGGTAGAAATTGCTGTGATTTTTGCCTTCTCCTGGCTTGCAAACATCATCCTGTCCACCATGGCTTATGCTGAAGTGCTTACTGCACAAATTGTAAACAGAGATCCATGCTCACTTCTTCTTACTTATTGTCTATACTCGAATATAATCCGGGTCCAAATGCAAACAACATAGACCCAGCTGATCTGCCATCACATAATGCACCGGCAGATCAGGGTCTGTGTTGTTTTTTCTACTGATTAGTCCTTGCAAACTACATAGACCCAGATCTGCCAGTGCATTATGCGATGGCAGATCTGGGTCTATGCAGTTTGCAGTTGGTAATGGCTTATACATGAGTATATACGGTAATCCATTTCTTCTCCAAATCAGAATCACAATAATGATTGTTTATAACATTTCATAGGGGACTGGGAGTTTTAGAATGTTATAACCGAGAAATGTTATATCCAAATTTATTTTTCAAAAATGGTAATGTATTTGTCCATGGTGATTACCATTTTAAAAAATAGACCAGTTTCATCAGCATTAAACACATTTTTTGGTTCATATAATTTCAATAGTTCTGGTAGAAGTTTCATTTTCCAGTCAATCACAGTAGTTTCACAAGCCACTGCACTCTCACCACTCACTGTTCACAATGTTATGTCTTTGTTTAAATCTGTCAATCAAATTTTTATCTGAATTGAAATGTTGAACTCAAAGTTTTTAAGCGAATTTGTTGGCTTTCTGTTGAAGGATCAACATGTTTACAGGAAGTTTTTCATGTCTAATTACTTTGAACCAAATCAGAAGACCCTCCTCTACTTCAGGGTTAGCACATGTTCAAAGCCATTTCCTACCTGGACTCATCTCTCCAGAAACAGTTACACTCGTGATTTTTTCACGATTACACCAAATAGTTCCAATTGCTGAAAGTGGCAGCTCAAAAAAATCAGACATATTCTTTTGTGAATGCCCTGCTTCCTCGCCTTTATTATCTGGCACCTTTGTTAGGCATTTGTTATTTACCAATTATGAATGAGGTGTGATTATCATGTTTTTGTTACATGGTACCTCTGTTGTTATGCCTTTGTTATTTAAATGACGACCATTGTTTATCTGGCTTCAGCGTGTCAGGTGATAAAAACATTATAATTGAGCTAATTTTCTCAAACGTTATAACCAATTAAATGTTGTAACAAAGGAACATCAAAGCTTTTGGAATACACAATAATTAGGAATTTGGCTGGGGAAATGAAACTCAAATGTTCTAACAGACAAAATGTTGTATCCAAGAATGTAATAAACAATCTTTGCTGTATATTTCAATTGATGTGATGCATTTTTCTTTGTTGACAAAGTCAGACACATATAATTTGCCATCATCTTTGACATCTTGAAACTGATGTCATCCCATAATACTACCCTTAGTCATGCAATCAACTAATTGTACTTTTTTAAAAATATAAGCATCTTGCTAATTGAGATCAATTACAGTTTTAGACTAGTTCCCCAACCAATTATTTCACAAGATTCGAAATTCCCTGCCTTTTCTGTTACAGATGCAGTCAACCAACAAATTGCAGTACAGAGATATGCTTATGATTTATTTTTTGCACAAAGATTCACATTATTGTTTCAACAACAACAAAAAATCATTAGTCATTAGGCAGAGCCAATTTTCATGACTCTAACACTTTTCTTGTGAAACTTAACATGTCTGCATTGGTTGCTTTGTAAAGCAAGCTTGCAGTCTTGTTCGCCAGTACAGAAAAATCTTAAAGAACCTACAACTGTCCAAGAGAGGTTGTAAGTAGTGGAAAAGTGACATACTGTCGAATAAGCAGAGTCCAAATGCAAACAACATAGACCCTGATTTGCTGTCACATAATGCGCTGGCAGATCAGGGTCTATGTTGTTTGTTCAACTGATTAGTCCTTACAAACTGCATAGACCCAGATCTGCCAGCACATTATGCGATGGCAGATCTGGGTCTATGCAGTTTGCAGTTGGTATCGACTTATATGCGAGTATATACGGTATGTGCTTGATCTACAGAATGTTATAAATACTCATCGAACATTCGAGTCATTATTATTGAATACATCCCTTTGAGGATCAATTATATCAATGAAAAGATGTACCAGTAATTGCTCGAGTGTGTAAAATAAAATACTGGTAAATCAAATATCAGTGGACCTATAGCTAAAATGTGATCAGGAAAAATGAGGTATGGTAATAATAAAGATAAATAAAGCAAAATCTGTTAATATTTTATATATTTTTGTAGGAACAGATTATATCCTTTGCGTAAGTACAGTACTCTGTAGTACTACATGTACACAGCCCGTGAATTGTGAACTCTTTAATTGTTTTCTTTTATTTCAAGTTGGACAAATCAGAAAATACAAGCATTTACAAATGCATACAAAATAATGATAAAGCAGTTGTATTAGTTTATAACAATTTATTGACATGGTAATTGAACAAGAATTGGTACAGCTATGTGACCTGTTTTCAATTTTGCAGATTACATCTCAAAATAACAATATTACCAGTACTTAAAGCAATTTCAATGACAGAATGCATTTATAAGTTGATTTGGAGTGTAAGGCGAAACCCAGACTTCCATGTAAAAAAGTATCGACTTGTACGCTGAAAAATGGTACTCACTTTGAATAACAATAGGTTTAGAGCTGAAGCAAATAACTGACATTTGAATCCAAATACATTTTCACAACATTTTTAAACAGAAAATCGGTATTTTGAATATTTGTTAGTTAAAACAAACGAGTAGTGACACCTAAAACCAGACTTGGCAGTCAACCATGCTGACGATGGATTGCCATTTGGCAGCATTTTGTAAAAGACACAAACAAGGCAAAATGTAAACTATCTAACATTGAATTAGTTGACAAGAGAACAAGTTCAGACCTACTAAATCACCTGAAATTCAAACTCTGACTCACAAAGTACATGTAACCATAATGACAAAATTCTGAATAGTCACATAATGCTAACAACATCGTCATTTTTATTTATTGTAATTCAGACTGTCTTGAAAAGATAACGTGTAATTCAGGAGGTAGATGACAAACATTGTATAGTCATATTAAAGTCAATAAAGTTTTTGTTTCAGTCAACATATCCAAATTTAATTTTGATACTTTCTGCACATGATTACTATAAATAAAATGAAAGGGCATGATTTTAAAAACCAACTTACAAATCGAGTCATCAACTGTGTGTATATATTGTCTTCCAGTTTTTGCACTCCATTTAAGTTACATCAGAAGTCAATTTGTGCAAATTTCATTGTGAATAAATCACTTCATGATAATTTGTTAGATAATGATTGCATTTGACTGAACAAGTAAATGATAGTTATTTCCCTTTATTACCTATAGTCTTCAGCGCTAAATTAATGATTTTGGTCATACTGAGTTTAAAGATAAACAGGGTAAACAACACCTACATTCACTTGTTTATTAGTTTCAATCCAAACAAATTTTCTCAAGACCCCTAAAATGTAATTTAATTAGGGTTAGATGACTTGTGTTGACAGTGTTTTCAGTGTGACTTGGGGGGAGGGGGATGTGTCTTGGGGGAGGGGGATGTGTCAGTAAATACCAGAATTGACGAAAACAAGTAGATTTGAAAACTTTATTAACATCAACAATTTATTATTCTTATTCTGTCTGAATACATTCAACAAATATTTGAATAGGTTATTCATATTCTATCTCAATACATTCAAAAAATATTCAAATAGGAACATTTGGTATTTGTTGCAGCTCCGATAGGTTTACACTCATGTTTTGAGTACAGCTTGTCATGCAGGACATTGCCTTCCTGTCTTTACTTCTTGACTTTAAATTATACCATAATTAATGACATATCAAGTTACTCATAATTAAGTGCAATCTTTACAGCCAATCAGTTTATATTGTGATCAAGCTGTTGCAGGTTATAAGTAGGTGGAAAATAGTGTTACACTGCCAGACTGATGCTATAGTCGATTACATCAAAGAAATTTACAACTGGTTCTACAAAGCACATAACAGACTACAATTAATACGGTAATCTTTAACTCATCAAGACTGGGAGATTGTTTTCATTTTCACCTGAGATGGTTTTAGAAGACACAATTTCCTTGTTACTTCTGATTGAACCCAAACAAGTGAGAGACTTTCATGTCACCAGTGGGTTAGACATGTAGAAATTGTTTTGGATTGGCTATTTCACGTGGGTTAGACATGTAGAAATTGTTTTGGATTGGCTATTTCACCTGCATATGAGCAGATGGGTAATAGTGACCTTTTTTCTTCTTATTGGACCCATCACTTTTACTTTCAGGCCTCCTTTTTCCAAATGGAGAGCTGGGGTAGGTCAGTTGGTAGAGTGTCAAATTTGTAATCCAAGGGTCGAAGGTTCGATATCCACCTATGCCAGTCTAGGTCAACTGTCTCTGGTGTGTCCTTGGAAAAGGCACTTAGCTCCCATTTCCTTAGCATGATATAGACACCGTTATCTGTATTTGACCCCATTTTCATGAGCGCTGTCATTAACCAATCACGTGATGTGTCAGCCATGATGATAGGGAAATGAACATTAGATACCGCATATACCGCAATCAAAACAACATCAGTCGTTTTGTTCTCATTTTATCTTTGCTCGTTTTTTCTTAAAAATTGACATGGATATTGATGGAAAATACAAGAAAGGTGGAGGTAGTTCATGTTCTGTCAATGGATGTTCAGATAATCGTCGCAAACACAATTTATGGAAGAAATCAATGTGGGAAATACATTGACAAGCACATGAAGACTGTGTGTGTTTGGTACCATTTAAATTTCAGTCTATGCCATCAGATGGGCATGCAAGATTTTTAATTCTTGAATTCCAATCTTGGCAGATATGTTGAAATCACTGATAATATGGCTTCCAGTAGAAATAATAAAGAGACTGTTGCCCGGAATCTTTCAGAGGAAACTACTGTGGACTACATACATGTATATTATTGATTGTACAGAAACATTTATTCAGAGGCCAACTAATCTCAAATCTCAAAAGTAGAGGTGAGACTTATGGTGATTATAAATCGCACAATACTGTCAAATATATGGTAGGAATATTTCCACATGGGTAAAATTATGTTTATTTCAAAGGCATTTGGTGGACAAGCAAATGATAAATTCATAGTTGACAAAAAAAGCGGATTTTTAAATTACCTTTTATTGGAGTATTGTTAAACTAGATATGAAGCTTACATTGTTTTTTCGAAGGACTAGTAAAGATTCAGCAGGACTAGTACATTTCTGAATCTACTAGTCCTTCTTGCTACAAGGAAATTTATGTTATATTCTAGTCCTGAATAAACTAATTTTTTTCTTATGAGTTAATATGTTTTTTCACTTGACTAAAGGTGAAATTTGAACTGTCACATACGATGACTAAATTTTATTTTCCCAAATGTATAATTTAAATAAATATCACATTCATTAACATCATAACATGATTACAGAATCAAAACCAACATAAAACTATAATTATATAAATTTATAGTCACACATGCATACATGTTTTGAAAGTCTTACTGAACAATAAGCAATCTTCTTCAATTTCATCAACTATGTGTGACATCATTTTCTCTGCATTAAATGTACATAGTCTTGTAACATGGCCATTTACATAATTTGTATCATACTTTACATTCGCAAACTTGTGGTCATCTGCACTGAGCCATACAAGAAGTTAACATTTCCTAAGACCAGTGCAAAACATTGTCATCTGTATTTGCATATAGAACCCTCTATTCTCTTTCTTCTTAAAAATCAGACTGTCATAGCCACTCTTTTGGACATTATATTTCTTGTTTAAAAAAAAATCATCCATTGTGGTCCAGTTAGTAGGCATTAGACTTTTAATTTCAAGCAGCGTGTCTTGATTTAAAATTCTGTCTGGGGTTACTGACAACCAGTTTTCCTGCACAGAAACATGCATTCCTTTTTCAGTAACAGAAATATCCATTAAAATTTAAATATTGTTTTGCTGCCACTTCACTTTGAAGTCCATGGTTTGTGAATTTATTTCTTACAAATTTGGAATGTAAATGTTCTCTTATAAAATTTTTGTAATCAATTAAATCCTTTATGGGTATTTTTACGTACTGATTCGCTTTGTTTACAATCTATTTCACTAGTAATATAGCGGACACTACTGCTATGCACCTAGCGAGCAATATCAGTACAATGGGTGATAATTAGAAAACCGTGACTATTGCAAAATAAAGTGCTGAAAGTGCCAATAAAACCAACCGACCGTTTTTTTCAAATCTGACAAAGACCGAATAGTTTGCAAAGTTTAATCTTTTCGTGTGATGTTTGGACTGGTCCGTTTTAGACTTAAGAAGAAAAACTACAAAATCTGGACACAAACTCCAGTTCCAGAACTGGTGATATTTTACCTTTAAAAAAAATCTTTTTAAAAAACATTCTGCCTTTTTGCCTGTATTTTCTAATCTGTGTAGAACATCAATATTACTTGGTATCAATGTAAAGTTACATCTTCTCTGATACTTTTATCTAATACCACCTGCTTGAGTCTTTCATGAATCACGATGAAATCACACGATGACCCTAAAACAAGCAATATACTTCTTTGTGATGCAGAACTACAGCATTCAGCCTTAATGAGTTAACATCTATTTTTAATGGTAGTTTGGATGAGCACGTAGATAATTACCATAAACCTCAGTGAATATATCTTGCTTCATGATAAGCTTATCCCCATAAATCTTCATTGATAATACCATACTTCATGATAAGCTTATTCCCATAAATCTCCACTGATTATACCATGCTTCATAACAAGCTTATCCCCATAAATCTCCATTGATAATACCAGGCTTCATGATAAGCTTATCTCCATAAATCTCCATTGATAATACCATGCTATATGACAAGCTTATCTGCCATAAATCGCCATTGATAATATCATACTTCATGATAAGCTTATCCGCCATAAATCTCCATTGATACCCTAATACCATGCTTTATGATAAGCTTATGCCCCTATAAACCTCCATTGACAATACCATTCTTCATGATAAGCTTATCCCCATTACAATGAAGAGATTTTTATTTTAGTTAACACATTCTTGTGCGGATTGATACAGTGAACATTGCTGGGGTGGGGGTACTATATCAACATGACAGAATGCTCTAACAGATTTCAGAGTGTAACATCATTAAACAACAGATTTTAATGATTGTGAGTTTGCTTGTAAGGACTTGGCTGCAATTTTTGTTTATTTTTGCATTCAGATGTGAATTTTGTGTGTTGGCAGGCTTGCAGTCAATAATTTTGGTAACAGACGCTGCACCCAAATTTTGATTGTCTCTTTAATTTTGCAATCAACACGAATCAATGCCTGATGTCTGCATCATTTTCAGACATGATTATGATTGTGATGACAGTTAAAATCGCTACTTAAACAATTTTATTACTATATGTTATCAAGAGTTTTTCTTAAAAATTTGTACTGTTTTGTTGTAGTGTGTAACAGGTATATTATACTGTATGGGTGACACAGAATATTGAATATCAACATGTCATATAAGTTCAGTCACTGCCAATTTGCATAATTCATGTGGAAAACTAATTATCAAAAAGTTAATACTTGAAACCTGCTCTTTGTTGTTTGGGGTTCAGTTTTAGTCATTTTTGATGGTGCCTTTTCATAAATGTATACTAGAAGGTCAACAGTCTTTACACATTTTAAGATCTATTCATTCTGATGGAGAGAGAGAGAGAGAGAGAGAGAGAGAGAGAGAGAGAGAGAGAGAGAGAGAGAGAGAGAGAAGGAAAACAAGAAGAAAAAATAAAATGGACCTAAATATGGAAATAAAGGTCTGAAGAACATGCATTAGGGCAGATATACTTTCTAAATGGAAAAAGAAGTAGTTCCAAAAGTGATATCGCCACGGTGGCATTAAAAGTGGCATCGCCACTGTGGCGATATAATTTATTTCCCACTGACATATTTCAGTATCTCATTATGAAATATATAATAAATGGTCATATCAGCATGGGTTTTTCATTAAAAGACTTCTTATGATGTCTAGTTGGTCCTAAATGAACATAGTGCCGATCTGACATCCTATATGGCCACTACTGCAGCCATCTTGAAAATCTTGTTATTGCTACTCCTCCTGAACAGAAAGTCATACAGTGGTCCCCCTCTTATAAGGCCACCCCTTCTGCAGCAAGAAAGTGGCCTTATAAGACGGGTGGCCTTTCTAGAGGGGGATCACACAGTTGTTAGAAATAACTACATATAAAGTATAAAAGATGTAACTAATTTTTATATATTTTATATTTTCATTTAAAAATCACAGGAATATTATCTGGTTAAGGACTCAATATGATAAAACTAATATCAATGAAATTTTTTAAAAATATGAATAATCATGAATCGTGGTGCAAAACTACATTGTCGGTAAATTCTGGGCACAAACATTTGGTTGTAACTATCGCCGTACGTCCGTCGATTCCGTCTTCCCACTCAAATACAGTTGAATGTATATTGACGATGTTTATTTGAATCTTTCCGACATAAAATTTCTCCGTAGTTATCAAAAGACTCTCCCTCTTTTCGTTTAATTTAATTGCTTTCACTTTTTTTTCTAAACTGAGAATGTCGGACGATATTTTGCGACAACTTAATCCTTCGCGGGCATTCACGCGTGAGGCACAGTGTTTACAACGGAAATGAGTCTGTCACGTGATCGACTTTTTTTTTTCTTCTTCCCCAGTCTGGTACCTGGTTATGTACATTTCATAATCTATTAGAGAGAAGCCGTAAAGGCTAACATACCATTTTACTATCTGGCGACCGGATGTCACGCTGACTTGAGCTGAACAATGCTGTGCTTCTCAGTGGTTAGCTTTTGTCCTCTTGATACTTATCGGTGGTATTAATAGCCAGTAATTATCAAAGTGACAAAAGCTAACATCTAAGGAACACATGGCAATAATTGGATTACTTAACTCTTTGTAAGGATTAAAGTTACTTTATTGGCATGTTGGAACAAAATGTCAATGTGTTGAATTGAGAAATTAAAAAATATTATCGAGATTTTACTCTGTAAACAACCATTATGTGGCCGCTCGCGGGGGTAAATTTGACCGTTTTTCCACTAAAATGCTGGTCGCGTTAGAGGGGTGACCGTCCTTGAGGGGTACTTTTGAACACAAACTCGTCGGTGCCAAGGGATTGTGGCCGTATAAAGCGGGTGGCCGCTGGTCAGGGGGGCCGTTCAAGAGGGGGACCACTGTATTGACATGGCGTATTCACAAGAACACTTCTCATGATGTCTAGTTGGTCCTAAATGAACATAGTGCCGATCTTAGGTCCAATATACATGCATGTGACAGAACAGAGAGGTCAGCTTTGGACAGATCAGGAGATTTGCAAAATTTGATCAAGAGTTTAGATTTCAAATCAGGAAGATTTTTATCAACCTGATTTTTAGCATGCAAATGGACAAAACTGACAACTACTGAACAAATTTCCTTTTTCTATATTAAAATATGCACATTGTCTCCTCACGTCATTCCTTTCACAGTAACTTGTTGCCTTTCATACTGTCATTATATGTAGCACAAGCATTTTTAGTCTTTCTTAGTAGATCATTGCCTGGATTATATTTGTGGCAGTCCTCATCATTGTTGATCTTAACACTTGGGATATGATGTATCGTTACTGACTCTGGGTTTCCTCTAGAGTCAGCCTGAATTTTCCTTAGAATAGAAAGTGTCTTTTCAGTGTCTGCATTGGAATGTGGCAATGTTTGTACAATTCTAGTAAGTCCACCAGTAAGTAGAAACTGTTTCCTGTCTGGGGGTCAATTCAGGTTGCTGCCTGCCTGCCAGAACTGCTCAAGATTGGTGCTCTCTGGGTCGAATTTGGGAAGTTCTTTTTAAAATCGACTTTACAGGAATGGCAGAATGCACATTCATGTCCCTTTGAACTTGATTCCAACCATTGAAATTCCTGTTTCCATCCATTATTGAATTTTGTGTGATATTTCGGTTGTTTAGATTTTGGTGTTTTAGCATTGGGAGATAACGCACACTCTTATATATCTCAACAAACTTTAAATAACAAAGCCAACCAACTTGTTTTATGTCATTTGAGCTCTACTAATGACTAATACAACCATAATCCATTGATGTCTTTAATCCTTTCTGAATTACTTTTTATCATAAAATAGTATAATCCATCTGGAAAGACTTTAAACACTGAAGTCAAACCGACCCTGCTGAAAGAATTCAAGTAATGTTAATTGTTTTATGCACAGGTGGCTGACACAATCTGAATGTTGAAAAAAGGTAAAATGATCATACCGAGTGACAAAAGTTCCTCAGATAACTGCTAGGACCCTTTCTGACACTGGATTTTGTCTATCATACTGAAACATTGGCCATCTTGAAAATCTTGTTATCGCTACATCTTCTGAATGGATCGTCATACCAACATTGGGTTTTCACCAGAAGACTTCTTATGACATCCAGTTGGTCCTAAATGAAAATGGTGCTGATCTGATATCCAATATGGCCACCATATTTGTCATCTTGAAAATCTTTTTATGACTACTCCATTCGAATGGATGGTTGTATCAGCATGGGTTTTTTACTAAATGACTTTTTATGATGTTATGTTGGTCCTAAATAATAATGGTCTGCTCAGACATCCAATATGGCCACCACATTGACCATTTTGAAAATTCTGTTATCACTACTCCTGAATGAATGATCATATCAGCATGGGGTTTTCACTGAAAGATTTCTTATAATGTCTGGTTGGTTGTAAATGAAAATGGTGCCAATCTGATGTCCACTATGGCCACCTCAATGGCCATCTTGAAAGTTTTGTTATGGCTACTTCTGATGTTACAGTATGTGGGAATTGTGTAGTGCTTTTTGTATCTTTTCAGTGAAAATTTCAGTGACATTTTTACAGTATGTTTCAACTTAGATAACCCTGACATGAAAAGAAGCAATTTAAAAAAACTTGTATCATGTTTCAGTTTGATTCAGCTCTTACATGTCATTGTACATTACTAATTGGAAATTAAGGATACAATTTTGGAATCTCCTACAATTTATTGTGTTTCAGGAAAATAATCTCTTATGTGTTTCAGGAAAATAATCTTTTATGAAAACACCATGACATCACAATGGAGCATTTTTTAATATCTTAGTTTGTGCTGTCTCATGTGAAGAAAATGTTTAAGTAATCTCACCCTTTTAATGAATTAAAATATTTATGAGTGAGCCCTGGGGACATTATCCCACCCCAGACTCACAATGTCCCCCTAAATTTAACATATTCCCATGTTTTGAACATTATAGGGGAACAGGGATACATAAAATGCTCCCCTGACAGCTCTACCAAGGCACAACAGTTTTAATCTAACATACAGTGAAACCCTGCTCTAACATGCTTCGTGGTATGGTTCCTGAAATTTTGCTATAATTTCACCTATTTGTTGAAGTAATATAAAGCTTTAGTGCCAAAATAAACAAGAGTTTGATTTCATAATTGGCAAGATGCATTGTATTCTTGAAGAAAAAAAAATCTTCTTGCTTATTTTTGAAAAGACGTTAGCTACTTAACAAGCTGATAATTGTTAATCTAATTATTATTGAACCATCAGCAATAAAGCCATTAAGTCTTCTTTGTGTTTGTCTTCAATGTATCCCGTGAACAATTGTTGCTCAGTCCAGGGAAAACAATAGCCGACAAATGTTTGCTCAGTCATCTGGCATACTCAACCAAGCACCAAACAATGCAGAGGTCTTAAAAGTTTCTCGTCTGAATTTATAAATCAATTACTTTACTCACCTATTTAAGGGAACAATAGACCACCAATACCTGCTCAATCAACTATCATACACACCTGTTGAAACAACTTTATCACCTGAATTGTCAGGAGCAGTTTTAGTCATTTCCACATCCCCCACATCCCATCTTAATTCTTTTTAGTCAAAAATGCAGACTGTCGTTCCAACACTCATATACACAACCCACTGTAATGGTAAAGTTACATGCACATAGCTTATGCTGCTGTGGACCATTGACCAGAACAAAACCATTTAAGTTGTAGGGGTGGATGGATTTGCTACTATAATCAAACATACAACTCCCTGTTTTTCCTCTGTTGTAGCATGCAAAGTCATAGTTTTAAAAAAAAATTTCAAATAATATTGGGTTTATTTTATTTATTTTTTCCTCTGTCTTATAGAGAATGACTCAACTGTTTTTTTATGGAGATGATGCTTTACCCCCATGAAATTGATGGTTTACTTCCATACAGTGTCCAGGCATTATACACAACTGCTCCAAATGTTAATGTGGAGTACATTATGGGGTCAATACCTTTGAACTTGAGTATGAGTTTTCAGTTAAAAGTATTTTTCAAGCCTAAATACAAGTTTATTTTCAGAAACTCCCAATGTCTGATATATGCATTTTATTGTCAGTAAAAAAAAATCAGACCCTTTGGACTTGTCCAGCAATTATGAATGTATCGGACATACAGTGTTTCCTAAGTTATGTGAGTGTAATAGCGAGAAAATTGGATTTGATGGATCTAATAGAACATTTTTTTTTAGAAATTATGCTTCTTTGTTCACATTTTCATTGGAATTACTATTACGGATACAACCAGATCAGCTGGTGACTGGTGAGTACACATACTCTAACTGTTTACACTAAAGTTGCCGATTTTCGTATACATTTATATGTATGTACCAATGAATGGTTTCTCTGCCAAGAAAATTAATATTAAATACATGTATGTAAATAAATGTTTTAAGTGATTCTTGTTTAATATGCAACAAGTCAATGAAGTCCATAGTTTTGCACACACACACAGACACATACACACACACATACAGACACACACACACACATCTTGTATAGCTAAGAGGATACACATTGAATATTTTCTTCAGTTAACTGACTTGTTTGCGTATAGCACAATACGGCACATAGCACGATGGTGTTCTGTGGACCCCAATCATTGTGCTATAGTGGGGTTTCACTCTAGTTCATTACCTCTCTATCGCAGAAAAGCTGACAAAATCTCAGCTGAAGATGCCCTGGTTTAGACTATGGAATGTTTTGGGATCTCATTCAGTTGTTGTCTTTTTGGTATGAACATCCCTATTTCAGTCTCAATGAAAGGTCAACATAATGTATGAACATCCCTATTTCAGTCTTAATGAAAGGTCAACATAATGTATGAACATCCCTATTTCAGTCTCAATGAAAGGTCAACATAATGTAATGTAGCATGCAAGAGTCTTTAAAACCTTTTATTTTTACCTCTTTCTTCAGGATACTATTTTTTCACAGTAACCGGAATGTGACATATATATATTTTTTTCAACTGTCACGTAATATTTTTATATTTAAATCAGCAGTTTTTAATATGGTATGGCCATCGTGCATCTATCTTTCAACAATTGCTTGTTACCACTCTGGAGGTCAATCAAACTTGGATGATGGGTTTATATATAGTTTATATCGGTAGTGTGCTAGATCCATACCTGTTAATGAATTGATCTTGCATCTAATTGGTTAACCTTATTACCACTTTGGAGGCCATATTTCTGATCCAAATTTGATCAGACTCAGAATATATGTATATGCTGTTAAGATCTCAAATGAGTTCAGTGATGAGCAAGATCCATACATGCTAATGAGGTGATCATGCATCTGATAGGCTGAGTTTGTTACCCTTCTGGAGGCTGTATTTCTGATCCAATTTTGATAAAACTTGGAATATATTTTTATATCATTAGGATCCAGGACAAGTTCGATAAGGAGTGAGGTTCATGCATACTAATTAGGTGATCTTGCATCTGATTGGCTGAGCTTGCTACCTGTCAGGAAGATACATTTCTGGTCTGACTTTGATCAACTTGAAATATGGGCTTTTATCATCAAGATCTTGGATGGGTTTGGTAATAAGCGAAATCCATAAATATTAATGAGGTAATCTTGCATCTGATTGGCAGAGCTTGTGACCACTCCTGAGGTCATATTTCTGATCAAATTTTGATCAAACTTGAAATATATATGCTTATATTATCTTGGTCTTGAACTATTTCGATAATGAGCAAGATCCATTCATATTAATTCTTGTGACACTCACCCAGACTGAATTGTCAGATTTGTCTAGATTCTCTCTTAGGTCTCAGCATTTGGGACCAACTTCTTTGGCGGCCTGTGAAGCCCTCCAGTAGGATGGACTGAATGTTCAAGGAGTCGATCACCTACCCCCCCACAGGGAGGAGAAAACGAACACTTCTCACCTTCAAGACAGTGTATATGCCTCAGATAGCGAGTCACTCCCTCCTGTTAGGGAGGTGGAGCATAGCGACACAGGGTCACTCCCTTCTCCCTTCTGTTAGGAAAGTAGAGCACCGCAACAACGGGTTGCTCCATCCCGTTAGGGAAGTAGAGCACTGGGACAGCGGGTTGCACCCTACCATTAGGGAGGTTGAGCACTGGGACAGCAGGTCACTCCCTCCCATTAGGCAAGTAGAGCACGGCAACAGCGGGTTGCACCCTCCCGTTAGGGAGGTTGAGCACTGCAATAGCAGGTTGCTACATCCCGTTAGGGAAGTAGAGCACTGCAACAGCGGGTTGCGCCCACCCATTAGGGAGGTTGAGCACTGTGACAGCGGGTTGCTCCCTCCCGTTAGGGAAGTAGAGCACTGCAACAGCGGGTTGCGCCCTCCCGTTAGGGTGATAGAGCACCGCAACAGTAGGTTGCACCCTTCCGTTAGGGAGGTAGAGCACTGCAACAGCAGGTTGCGTCCTCCCGTTAGGGAGGTATAGCACCACAACAGCAGGTTGCACCCTCCTGTTTGGGAGGTAGAGCACTGCGACAGTGAACTGCTCCCTCCCTTTAGGGAGGTGGAACAACGCAAACACATTTCATGCTCATGATAGCGTGTTGCTCCCTCGTCTCGGGAGGTGATGCACCACTCCCATCACTTTCGGGTTAGTGATATAATAGTCAAGATGATTTCTTCTCTGATTATCACTCGTCGGCCTCACGGTATGGGGACAGGGTATGGACTGAGTACCTGCCTCTACTGTCCCATCCTGTGTAGAATTGGGAGTCTGCCCACTGGGCTCAAACTAGGGAAGGGGAATGGATTGGCATCCCCCCCAACCCTATTATTCCAATGTATCCTTATGGGATGTGGGGCCCTACACCTCAACGCCCTTGATCAACTATGCCCCCATGGGCTACTGGACCTTGCCCTCACAGTCGAGGTAATGCTGCGGCTCATGTCCCGCCATCACCTCCTCACCAGGTGGCCCCAATGCGGAAGGCTAGAGGTGTCACATCATCCAGGGTAGACAGGCGGTCTGGCCTCCCCACTGGAACTTGCACTGAACTTCAGTCCGTGGCGCAGAGTGCTCCTATGCCCCCTCCACATCGAGGGACATAGCGATGCCCACCCACTATCCGACTCAGAGTATACCAGATGATGACGATTTCCTCTCTATTCTCATTGACTCAAATGAATTCGAGACAGAAACAGCAGCACTGACACCTCTCAGGCCCACCCCTACCTCTCAGTTGGAAGTGTAGGAAGAGGTCTGGTCCTTTAATAAGGCAGTAAACTCTGGAATTGTGCCCCAACCATGTGGCACACAATCCAAAAAGATCCTTTCCATTATGGAAAAGATCTCCGGGGAGCAAACACAACCAGACCTCTTGCTTCTCTCTCATTCCCCAACAATTGAGGAACTCTCACAGAGGCTTTCGCTAGGCCAAAATGTAGCTCGGCAATGTTGAGGGTGGTTCGTCCCTCCCTCGACATTGAGACCCCTGGTCTCTTCTGCCAGTTACAGGATACATTCCTCAAAATGGCCTACCAAACCTCCCCAATTGGATGCTGAGGCATCCAGAGTGGGCATTTCTATGGGAGCCTGGGCTCGCCTTCCAATTAAAACAATCAATGCCATGGAGCAGAAAACCCGGTTACTTGTAACCATTGCATTGCATTCCAATCTATTCTCAGCAACTGCGTTTAGTATGCTGAGCGAGGCCTCCTTGAATCCAGCCGCATTACAATGCATGCTGAAAGCGGTGGCCTAGACGTTCTGGCATGCGCTTCTGTTGCAATGGCTTTATCAGCAGAATTCTGCACATCCGCCGTGACGTTGCATTGGACTCCTCGAAGGTCTTAACAGAGTAAAGACCTTCTAGAGGCTGCTCCGCTAGAAGCCGAGACCCTCTTTGGGGGCCTCATACCACCTGTGGCTTCTCAACATCGATCCTTACATTCACTCCTGGCCCATCGCAATTGGCCAGGAAGCGTGTTAATATGAATCACCCTCAGGGGCCATCCGCCAAGTTCTTCAAGCAGACGCAACCCCAGCCCAAGCCGCAACCTCAAACTAAACCTCCTCGTACGTCGGGTCCAATGCGTCAAGATCGCCGCAGACCCCAGAAGAGGAAGTTTTATAATCCTCCTTCCTTTCCCACTGGAGGAAAGGGGGGTGACAACCCTAGGGATCTAACCCCTCTCCTGCCGTGGGAACGTCCCCGTAGGTGCTGACCTAGGCCTCTTTTCAGAGGCTTGGTCAAGCATCACGGACGATGGGTGGGTCCTCTCCATTGTGAACAAGGGTTATCGACTCCAGTTCGAGAACAACCCCCGCTATCAAGGACCCCATTTATTTCCCCAGTCCAATCTGGGGAAATTGAGGGAAGAGATGCACACCCTTTTGCAGAAAGGGGCAGTCGAGAGGGTCCTGAACAAAAAAAGCTTTCTACTCCTGAATCTTCCTGGTCACCAAGAAAAGGGGGAAATTTGGGATCATAATCGATCTTCCCCACTCAACCAGTTTCTTCTGGAGGAAACTTTCAAGATGGAGACAACCTTATCGATTCGGAATGCACTTTGTCCATCCGATTGGGCAGCGTCCATTGACCTTCTGGATGCCTACTTGCACATCCCAAATTTTCCTCCACACCGCAAATATCTCTGGTTTTTGCTTAGAGCAGGAAGTTTTCCAATTCCAGGTTCTGACATTCGGAATCTCTTTCGCACCCAGAGTCTTCACCCGAATTATGGGATTGGTTGCAGCCTACCTTCGATTACTGGGAACACCGATCCACAATGTCCAGGTTGAGTACCTTCATCAGGATCTGTTCCGTTCTTCCTAACAAACCAGAACTTGGTTAGTGTTCCACTGGATTGGGTAGATCGAATCCTGGCTCTTCTAGAGGCGCCACGAGCAAAAACATCGTTATCTGCTCACCCTTATCTATCCCTATTGGGAACCTTGAACGCCACTGCCAACTCTTGATATGCGCCCTCTACAGTTCCTCCTCCTTGCAAGGTGGAAACCACACAGAGATTCTCTATAAACCCCGATCCCACTAGGACGGGACTTTCACCACTTGCTCTGGTGGATGAATCGGGACAGATTCCTGGCTGGGGTCCCAATGCATGCACCTGACCCCCACTCTTATCTGTTCGCTGACGCATCAGATTCCGGTTGGGGTGCTCATTTTGAACAGGAGGGCATAATTCTCCAGGATCTTTGGACTCAGGCTGAATCATCCCTCCACATCAACAACCTAGAAATGAAAGCAGTATTTCTAGTGTTGCAAGGATGCATTGACAGAGTAAATGGTCGCTGCATCATGGTCTCCTCAGACAACATGTCCGTCGTAACGTATGTACGACGTCAAGGTTGCACACATGCCCCTTCTGTTGCCTGGAGGTCTGGAACCTCCTCCTGTAGGCAGCCTCAGAGGACATAATCTGAGTTTGCCACATTCCGGGCAAGAAGAATGTATTAGCGGACAGCCTGTCCAGGACAGGTCGAGCCATCCTCATGGAATGGTTTCTTCACTGCTCCGTAACAGAGTCCCTTTCACACTCTGGGGAAGGCCCTTAGTGGACCTGTGGTGACCAGGCTCAACAACAAACTTCCCTTTTACGTATCTCTGGTCCTGGATCAGAGAGCATGGGCAGTGGACGCATTCAGCTTCAGGTAGGATCGGCTATTCGCATACGACTTCCCACCATTCCTTTTGCTATCTCAAGTTCTGCAAAAGTCAGAACTTCCACTGCGCAGATCTTCCTCATCGCTCCATTGTGGCTTCAGCGATCATGGTTCAACGATCTGCTAGACCTGTTGATCGATTGACCCAGGTCTCTACCTTACCAGAGGGATCTCCTGTCTCAACACAGGGGATCCCTTCACAACAGCCCACACATTCTCCACCTTCACGCTTGGCTCATCTCAAGCGATCTCTTCGCCAGAACAAGTTTTCATTTCAGGCTGAGTTTCCAGTTGCATCATTCAGGCCAGGAGAGCTTCTACATCCAAGGTCTATGATGCCAGGTGGAAAATCTTAGGAAACACATTGATCCTATCTGCCCCTCTGTAACTTCCATTGCTGATTTCCTTTTGTTCGCTTTGAGACCAAAAGATGTTCAGTATCCACTATCAAGGGCTATCAAGCTGCCATCTCCAACACACTTAAATTCTCTCAGGGCATGGCAATCAGTTCAGATTCATACCTTGCCGATCATATTAAGTGCTTGAGCCCCAGAGACCTGACTCCCGTTCTCTTACGCCGAGATGGAAGCTTCTTGCGTTTTGTGGTCTTTAACCAAAACCCCCTATGAACCATTGAGTGAGCGAGATTCATGCCTTGTCTATTGACACTGGCTGTCTCCGGGTTAACAGGAATTACGATTCTGTCTCCCTCCTCTGCCAACTAGGATTTCTCGCTAAAAATCAATCACCTTCAGTAGCTCCATTACCTATAGAGATCCCCAGTCTAAAGTCAAATCTGTGCAGGGGATTATCTAGATAGACTCTTATGCCCCTTGTGGGCCCTCTGTTCTATCTTAATGCCTCCAAAGGAAAAAGGAAGGGTAGGGAACGTCTTTTCCTTCCTCTTAAGGACTCTGTAGACATTTCAGCTGCCACCAACTCCTGGTGGATTGTCATTACAATCAAAAGAGTGTATCAGTCTATTACTGATCGAGACCTTTCCTTTAGGAAACTAAAAGCTCATGATGTTCAAGCCATTGCTGCCTCATGTGCCTACATTAATCTCTCCCCCTAAGAGGACGTCATGAAGGCAGCTTCTGGCGTTCCCATACTACCTTCTCCTCCTTTTATCTCCACTCATTAGCACAACAGAGCGCAGGGATTTTTCTCTGGGACCCATTTGTTGCAGCACAACATGTGGCTCAGAGAGACACCAAACTTGTACCTCTCCCTCTACAGTGAGTACATTACATTTTTCTCTGTTTTTGATCAGTTTAACTAGAGCATCAGCCTACCCCCTAACTGACAAATTCAGCTAACAATAGCGACAGAATAAGTAATTGCTGCTATTAAAATGTAGTTTTTTTGGGGGGGGGTAAAACTAATTTTAATTATGCAATACTTACCTGTCGCTATTGTCGAATGCCCTCCTCCCACCCAGCTCTGATGTCTTGTGTAATCGTCATCTATGAAAAAGATGACGTATTTAGGCAAGCCTAAACGAGGCACAGACTGGAGTGCAAAGGTCATTCTTACCTTTTCTCCACTCTGGGAGGATGTATTCACATTGAATGGACGGTGATTTTCAGCACAAAAATGGAATAGCTAACAATAGCGACAGGCAAGTATTGCATAATTAAAATTAGTTTTACCCCCCCCCCCCCAAACTACATTTTTATCTTTATCTTTAAGAACTATGTTATCTCTTAAATAATTAGTATGGAAACTGAAAGTAATAACCTGGAATCACACACTTCACAGCTTCTCACAAATTGGAATAAAAAGATGGTAGCTCTGCAAGTGTTATAGCCTTAGTATAATTTGATCTCACATAACATTAACGTGGTTTGGTCTCACATAATCACAGCATTCTTTGGTCTCATATGATACATGGTCTCTATCGCCAGAGCAGAGATAACTATCCTACTTGTTAGCATAACACATACTATGAAATCAGAGTATTTTATGTTGGCACTTACCCAGTGTAAATTAGTGTTAATAGTTTAGCGTTTACTGAAACTTCATGACAAATGGTGGAAAATTATTAAAGTTATAACAAATTGAATTTGTATACGATATATAGTGGAAGTTGACAAGGTGACAGACATTGACCCTGAATGTAAAACAAGCTTCCAGTGCACCTGTAAATTATGTGGTGCTTCATACCTTTGCCTGTCATAGTATTTGTCTGCATTCAGTCGGTATCTGCACGTGTTAAGGTATGTCTGACACATGGTGATACATTAATTCATTTAAGGGTCTTAAACAATATCACTCTAATATTGAATACTCTAATATTGAATAATTCCTCTGTGAACCTCATTTAATGGATTATTCCTTTCCAGAAAATATTTTATTTATCTCACATACACCTTAAAACCCAGAAGGGGTGGGGGTACTCCCATACTTTGGTGCTACCTAGGCTCATATTATTGGGGGAGAGGGTGGGAGGGGTGTTAAAATTTAAATTTCTGAATTTTGGGGTGGAATTGCATTTTAGCAGGTATTGGGAGGGGGGGGGGTCTGAAAACAATTGTGGTAAATTTTTGGGGTATGCCTTGTAACTTTGATATTCTTTAGCATTATGTACCCATTTGAAAGTATGTCTATAAAAGCGTTACCCATTTGAAAGTGTTGCAGTTTCAGTATACAGCAGTAATATCACCACATAGATTTTTTTAGAAAGTTATGGTTATGCAATAAGTCAAAAGATAGAGTTATATTATTCAGTTTAGTAGAGTGGTGACCATGAATGAAGTCTTGAGTTGGAGTAGAGTTATAGACAGTTTAGGAGAGTGATGATGATGAATGAAGTCTTGAGTTGTAGTAGAGTTATAGACAGTTTAGGAGAGTGATGATGATGAATGAAGTCTTGAGTTGGAGTAGAGTTATAGACAGTTTAGAAGAGTGATGATGATGAATGAAGTCTTGAGTTGTAGTAGAGTTATAGACAGTTTAGGAGAGTGGTGACCATGAATGAAGTCTTCAGTTGAAGTAGAGTTATAGACAGTTTAGGAGAGCGGTGACCATGAATGAAGTCTTCAGTTGGAGTAGAGCTATAGTGTTCAGTGAAGTTGAGTGAATACCATGAAATCTTCAGTTGTATTTGATATAAATTCGGACTTTTAACATGCTACAAGATGTTGAAACAGACATGGTCAAATTCTATAGAATATACAGTAATGTGTTGACTAAGAGAAATTACATTTTGAATTTGTTATGGACAGCATGAGGTAGACAGTTTGATGTTTTATTATATTTATGCAATGTCTGTGAATAAATATGTCATGAACTAGAATGCAGATTTGTGAGCTACTGTATGGACTTGACTTATAAGCGAGTATAGACAGTAATTCCCCAGTGCACAAACACAAATTGCGTCCCTCACCATGTGATAGTAACATTATAATGCAATAGAAAGATTTGGTTTAACCTAATAAATCCAAATACGGGGCAGCCGTAAAGCTGTCATACAGTGGTATTATAGCCTGTTATCGCCTATGTAAAGTAGAACCAGATACAATTCTAATTACATCAGTGTAACAATGTTGTCCTGATTAAGGAATGAGGTTATATTTCCTTTTCATATGCTTTTAAAAGATCGCATTGGTGAGTTTGGGATGAAAATTCTTCTACAGTATTATTGGTTGTTGGTGGGTGTTCATTTTTCTTGGTGTTGTTTGGGGAGATGCAAATTATTTTTGGTATTTTTTCCTAATTGCTTTTCTGGTAATTTTTTGTGTTTTTTGGAAATGAAATATTGGCCTCTGACAAGCCTATGTATCACCAAACTATGATAGTATCCCCCCACCCTCTGGGGCATTGAAGTTGAATAAAAAATGCAATAATCATGTACAGCAAGTTTTTATTTTCCAGGGAAACATATGATATTAGTGTTTTGTCTCTTTTCAGGAAAATATCTCATTATGTGTCAGTGAGAAGCTCTCACTTGGATACCTCACATTTGTATGAAAGATTGAAAGATTCTGAATTCTACAACCAAATAGCCAATGGTACCGATCTTTCTCTGTCTGTCTATTTGTTTTTCTATCTTTCTTTATCTGTCATTATCTTATTCTGTACCTCAGCATTTTGTTAGCCTTCGCATTCACTTTTAACAGCACCTGGTTGACATCTGCCTAATAGCCAAATGCAAGACCAGTTGACTTACAAATCTGGTAATATTCATTGATACATATCGGTATATTATATCACATTCTGTGATAAAATATTACATCAACATCTGTACTATGACCAGAATATCCTAATACATATTGCATTACGAGTGTGACAATACATTGATGTAATTTCACTTGAAGGGGATTTATCCTGATATACATGAATTAAAGCCCCAAAAGAAATGAAACTGAACAGTTTTATGTCTCTTCATTGAAAGTATTAAAGATTTCAGCACTGTTCATGTTTTGTGTATTATTATCCATTTACTTCAATAATAATAATAATAATAATAATAATAATAATAATAATAATAATAATGACTTTATTAAAGATGGTGACACATTTTGTTGGAAAACTAATCTACCTTGAGACCCTCTAATATGGAGTGTGTGTCTATATATATATATATATGAATACAGTTCTGCACTGCAACATGTTCCATCACCAGGTGTGGATTCCCTTTTCTAGAGTGTTTCGGTGCTGACCGACAATGCTCTCCAGTCTCCAGGGGTGCACTGACTGAGTTGATCAGACTCAACTCAGAGCCAAGTAGCTTTTCCATCACTCCTCTCTCTTCCGATAAATCCAATGTGAGGCTTCCTCGTCCTGTTTGCCAACCTTGGTAACTAAAGTCCTGCAACTAGGTCCTGTAATCCAGATCATTCCCAAGGCACGCCAAAAGGTTTGTGCTGCAAAGTCACAGCATCCTATTTCCACAGGTAGATTCCAGGCCTTCCATACATTCTGCTGGCACTCATGGATGAGTGGCTGATACTTGGTCAATTTCCTCTCATGGGCCTCTTCCGTTTTAGCTTCACATGGTACTGTCAGCTCCAACAAAATCATCTGCCACTTCTCACAAAGCTGATGAAGTTGGGACTGCTTTCAGTTAATGTTTCTTTCTCCTGGCTATATCCATACTGGCAGGAATCTCATCAAGCACTTGGTCATGGTGCCAATGACAATGACAATGACAATCTATCAGGGCTACATTGCAGGATGACAGCACGTGCCCTAAATTTGCAAGTCTTCCACAAAGTTTACAGTTTGGGTCATCGGTTAGTCCCAATGTCTTGAGGTTTGTTGGTGTAGGGAGAACATCATACACTGAGCATAAGAGGAAGCTGATTTTCTGGACATCAACTCTCCTGATGTGACTCTAAGAGAGTTTCCTGGACCTAGCAGCTTCCCAGCATAGCTAATCCCCCTGCTTCCTCATGCTGACAGCTTTAACTTACCTGTCTTCCTCTTTGGCAAGACATACTTCTTTCTGGACATGGCACGCTTCTCTCTTGTGCTTGCTGCTTGCCACGTAGGTCTTTCAGACTTCCCAGTCCCAACCTTCCTGTTGTTACTGTGCCTACCATGTCACTGTGTCTCAGTCTGGATTCTGCTTCTTCAACTGTCTTTGCTGCTGCCCACTTTCTTCCTGTCCATACCTCCACTGTTGCTTCTCTCACCTTCTCATCTGCACTGTCTTTCAACATCATCATCTGCTTGGCCTTGGTCACCTTGAACTCCTCTGTCACTGATGATAGTGGTAACTGAAGCTTACTGCCTGTACAGTACAAGCCAATACTACTGAAGCTCCTTGGCACTCCCATCCATCATTGCAGATATGTATTGAACATTCTCTCAATTGCTTCTATGGCTGTCAATGGGACTTGGTATACTATAAGTGGCCAAAAGATTCTTGGTAGAATAGCATGCTGGTAACACCAGGCCTTGTACTTCCCAGATAGCCCACTCCTGTTTATGGATTCCATCCAGTCTTTGGCTTCATGTCTGCCACACTCTCAGTGTCATTCAAGGGGTCCTTAAACCACTTGCGGAGGCTCTTAACTGGTTGCTCACTCAGTGTTGGTATCACTTCCTCTCCTGTTTTGAACCTGTATCTATCTTGCACCTTCCCTTTCTTCAGGACCAGACTTCTTGACTTAGATGACTTGAACTTCATCTTGGCCAAGTTAATCAGGTCTCCAAGATCTTCTAACATCCACCTACCTTCTGGTAGTGAGTTGGATGTAATTGTCATATCATCCATGAAGGTCCTTGTAGGAGACTGCCAAACTCCAGATGACATAATTGGTCCTTGGCTCATCTTCTCTGCTGACTTCACAAGGAGATTATTTGAAGCTGATAATAGTACCACTGAAATGGTACAGCCAGTTATGATGCCAGCTTCTAATCTCAGCCATGCTGTTGTATATTCTGACCTGGTGAAGCGCATTTTGAAGTTATTGAGGTAGTATTGAAGCATGTCCCTGAACTTCTGTGGTACATG
This sequence comes from Margaritifera margaritifera, assembly GCA_029931535.1. Classification (NCBI taxonomy): domain Eukaryota; kingdom Metazoa; phylum Mollusca; class Bivalvia; order Unionida; family Margaritiferidae; genus Margaritifera; species Margaritifera margaritifera. The sequence goes on along the minus strand of JAQPZY010001673.1, from coordinate 3,016,196 downwards.
ATACTTATCTAGAGTCAGGCTCACCAACTTGTGTGGATTGCTGCCATATGCATTGGCAAGGTCTAACCACAACACTGTCAGATCACCTTTGTTTTCCTTGGCATCCAGGATGATCTTAGTTAAGACACTTGTGTACTCAAGGCAACCAGGTACTCCAGGAACTCCACCTTTCTGAACTGAAGTATCAATATACTTGTTCTTGAGCACGTATTTTGTTGGAAGGGATATTGTCCTGAATTGCTTGATTCCTGACAAATTCTCTTCCTTCAGAATAAAGCAGCCCTCTGCAAACAGCCAACTCTCTGTTAACTTGCCTCTTTTCCATATAACCTATGTTAGCTTTCAAAGTCTTCTGGTTAGTCTTGGACAGTATTTGTAAAATTTGTAAGGACCACTATTTGGAGCTGATGCTGTCCTTGCATCTTTTATAATGTCCTTCACTTATTGCAGTCTTGATTGTGAACTGTCAGTTGGAACTGCTGGTTCTTTTGGGTTTATAAGATTGGGCTGATCTCCAAAGACTTTCTCTTTATCTGGATCACTGTGGGGTTTTCTCAACTGTTTTTCTACCTCCTTTGGACATTCAGGTCTCCCTGACCTTTTAACTCATAGCAGCTTTTTGATGAAGCCAAATGGATTGGCAGTGAAGTGTGCTCTCTTATGTATACGCTTTCTTCTGTTCTTTCTGATGTTCTCTGCTCTTCTCAGTGTCTTCATTCTTTCACCGAGGTTATCTCTGAGATCACAGAGCCCTTTTTTTTCTCTTAATCCACTGCATTGCGATATGTTCTTGTCAGCCATCAAATCTTTGATCTTATGTTCGCATTCTCCTGAAATTTATGGTTTTCTTTAGGCATTGTATTTCTCTGCTTCTTCTCTTTTATCCCAAACCAATCTTTTCCCATACTGTAGATGTTGGTGGCAATGGCTTCTACCTTTCTGTCAACACTTCCTGCCCATGTTACTTCCAATGGTTGTTCTACATCCTCATCAAACTGTTTTCATGCTGTTTTGTCTGAACTCACAGACCATTTCACTTTAACTTTATGTTGACTAACACTCTAGTTTACTGTTGTAGCCCTTCCCTGAGTATCTAGCTCCTGTCTCCCACTCAAATCAACCAAAGCAACTATGTTCTCCACCTCGTTTCTGAACTCGTTTTCATCTACTCCTCTGTCTCACCAGGTTGCCCTGTGTGTTGTACTAGATTCAGAATTGGAGGACAGCCCATCTTGGTACAGTAAATTTTAAGCCCCCTCTCGTTTTTACATGTTTTGCCACAACTGCAGACTCTAGATGTGTCTGTATTCTGGCTCGTTGTCCATTGATCAGGCATGTTTGTCAATGTGTCCAGCCGTTTGGTCGATCATCCTCCTCCGCTCTCACACAACCTTGGGGGTATCTCACAACATATCTATCCATAGCAAAGTTGTAGGTTTCTCCTCATTTTCTTTTCTCCCTCTCTCTCTGCCTCCACACACATGCACAGACATTCTCCCATACATATGAAATCATATACAGCCAGTGTACATATATGCAGTATGCAGTTAGTAAAGAAAGATGGGTAGTATCTTTAATGATGCCCACAAATACGCATATTTGATTTCAATCACTTTTGTTTAATAACAGCAATATAGAACCTGCTGCTATTGTGTAGCTAACCTTTCTGCAACAGAAATTACCCTCGACCATATGATAAGAATTCATCCTCCCATAGGGTGACTTTCTGGAAGATTCCAGAAGCTGACCTTATGACCCAGCACATACCCAGTAGTCCACATCTTTTTTCCGGATGATGCCATGTTAATGGTTGGAAAATGTACACTCTAAAAAAAATATGATACATGTGTGTGTGTAAATATTTATGTATCTGTGTGTGTGTGTGTGTGTGTGTGTGTGTGTGTGTGTGTGTGTGTGTGTGTGTGTGTGTGTGTGTAATTAAATGCATACTGGAGAACAGCATAGTGTGAATACATAAGTAGTGATCAAGAAAATCTCTCAGTTGTAATTATGTACTTTCTTTTGGACCACCTTGAAAATATCGTTGACCTCATGTGATGGCAAGGGGTTACCCATTAATAACAAAGTTATATCTATAATGTGGGTCAAAATTCCTATTGATTGGTTTCTGATGTTAACATATTTTGTACAGTCTAAGAGAAAATGCTTTGCAGTTTCTGGTTCAGCACATGAACATCTATTGCTAAATGACAAATGGTTTTGAAAAGATTGTTGTTTAAAAAACTAAAACCTAGTTGAAGCCTTGTGTGCATAATTTGTGCTAATTATTCTCCTTGATAGTAATAGATTGGGACCTTTTCTGGATCCCTATTTAAGTGCAATTTAAAAGAGTATAACAATGAGTTGTTTCAAATTTCCTAAGGAAGAAGATTCTATTCCATAACAGACTTGATCACAAAAGTCGGTTGCTGTGACTCATATTTCATGCTTCACTGCTTTGGTTTCAGTCCCAAGCACTGTTTATGCCAGAATCATCACACTAGGTGATTGTATGCATCCCAGTTAGTAACACACCCTTACAACAAAAGTAAGTCATTGTGACCTACATTTAACATTTGACTGGTTTATCGTAAGTTTTTGTATGTAGCTCATGACCACATTGGTGTTTTAACTGCTGTATAATACTGCTATACCTGGAACCATGAAATATGGCAAGAGGATGCATCTTGATGAGTACTACACCCTCATCTTAAAAGTAGGTCACTTTAGTACATTTTTAACATTTCACTTACCTTGGTTCAATTTTACGTTTTTACTGTTCATGTTGTAATCATTAAACTAGGTGATTGTATACATCTCTTGTAGTACCACAGCCATGCCAAAATAAGGTCACTGTCACCTATATTTCACATTTTACTGGCTTAGGTTAAGTTGTTGCATTTAGCTAATGACCACATAGGTTTTTGGCATGCTCTGTGCATACTATCCTATATAGAATCATGAAACTTAGGGATGCATCTTCATGAGCACTATTTCCCCATTTCTGTAGTACAGTAGGTCAGTATTGACCATATTTAACACTTCACTGACTTGGGTTAAATTCTATTTGATGTTCATTTCTCAGGCACTATTCATGCTAGAATCGTGAGAATTGTGAAATTGATGATGATCTATATCTCTGTTACCACGACATTCTTACAACAAAAGAGGCTCATCATGACCTGTATTTCATCTTGTACTAAACTGGTTAAGTTTTGCATATAGCTCATGACCACACAAGGTTTTAGCATTTTATAGACATATTATCCTACCTAGAATCATAAAACTTAGTGAGTGGATGCATTGTGATAAATTCTACAGACTTTTTTTCAAAAGTGGTCTCTGTGACATATATTTCATGCAGAGTGACTTTTTTCAGAAGTTCATTTTCATGGGTGCTGTTTACGTTAAAATTATAAAACTTCATATTTGGAGGCATCTCTGTTACTACTACACCCTTGAAACCAAAGGAGGTCACTGTGACCTACATTTTCTGTTTAACTAACATGAGTTAAGTATTTGTGTTTATGTTCACTTCGATTCACCCATGTTTGACCTATTTACATCCTAGCCTACATAGAAGTCCCTTTCTGACCAATGCAGTTGGAATAAATATGTTTACTAAATGGTAAACTTTCCATATTAATGACCATACAGTAGTAATACACCCAAACAACCAAGGAAAGTCAATGTTGCCTACATTTTACGCTTTTCTAACATATGTTTAGTATTTGCATCATGACTACATAGATTTTCCCATATTATATACATCCTAACCTTCAAAATGCCCTTTCTGACTAGTGCAGTTTGAATAAATATGTTTATTCCATGGTAAACTTTCCATATTAATGACTGTACATTGTATATTGTGATATGTTACCCTCAGCAGGTTAACATGTAGTTTTTTTTGGGGGGGGGGGGTAAAACTAATTTTAATTATGCAACACTTACCCATCACTATTATATAGCTTGTTACTTTTTCGTGTCGAAAAATCTCGTCTGTTTGATGTGAAAAACATCCTCCCACTTAGAGTGGAGATTTTGTCAACAAGACACGTCACACCCATGCACCTCTCCGCGCCTGCGCGAACATTCATCTTTTTCATAGACGAAATTACACCAGGACATCAGAGCGGGGTGGGAGGAGGGCATTTGATAATAGTGATGGGTAAGTATTGCATAATTAAAATTAGTTTTACCCCCCAAAAAACTACATTTTAATAGCAGCAATACATTATCCCATCACTATTATATAGCTGAATTTGTCAGTTAGGCGGGTAGGCTGATGTGTTAAACTGATCAAAAATGGAAAGTGCTCACCATTTGAGGGAGAGATCCACTTTACAAATTGTTGGAGTCCCTCTGGGCCATATGTTGTGTTGCAACTATGGGTCCCAAGAGAGAATACCTGCGCAATTAGCAGAGGTAGAGAAGGTAGTATGGGATTGCCAAAATGCTGCCTTCATGATGTCTTCCAAGGAAGAGTGATTAGATAGGCCCATGAGACAGTGACTGCTCGAACCTCATGGGCTTTTAGTTTCGTAAAAGAGAGGTCTCTATCAGTAGGGGACTGATAAGCTCTTTAATTGTGGTGACAATCCACCGTGAAATAGTGGAAGCCAAAATATCAACGAAACCCTTAAGAGGAAGGAAAAGACGTTTCCTGCCCTTCTTTTCCACTTTTGAAGCATTTAGATAGAAACGCAGTGCCCTAACTGGGCATAAAAACCTATCTTGATCATCTCCAGCACAGATTTGACTGAGACTGGGGATCTCTATAGGTGATGGGGCCACCGCAGGTAACTGATTTGGCTGACAAAGGAGGGAAACGGATTCGTAATTGCCATTAAACCGGAGGCAGCCAGTGTCAACAGACAATGTATGAATCTCGCTATGTCTTCTCGCAGACGCCAAGCAAGTAAAAACACAGTCTTGAGTGTGAGGTCCTGAAGGGAAGCCTCACTCAATGCTTCATAGGGGGTTTTGGTTAAGGACCATAAAACACATGATAGATTTCATCTGGGCGTAAGAGAGCGGGAGACAGGTCTCTGTAGCTCAAAATACTGAATGAGATCAGCAAGGTGCGGATCTGAACCGATTGCGAGCCCTGAGAAAATTTAAGTGTGTTAGAGATGGCGGCTCTATAGCCCTTGATAGTTGATACTGAAACATCTTTTGTTCTCGAAAAGAACAAAAGGAAATCAGCAATGGCAGTTACCGAGGGACAGCTGGGATCAACACGTTTCCTACTGTACCAATCACAGAAGATTCTCCACCTGGCATCATAGACCTTGGATGTAGAAGCTCTCCTGGCCTGAATGATGCAACTGGCAACCCGGCCCGAAAACTTGTTCTGGCGGATAGATCGCTTGAGATAAGCAAAGCGTGAAGGTGGAGAATGTGTGGGCTGTTGCGTAGGAGGGAGCCCCTGTGTTGTGACAGAAGATCCCTCCTGTAAGAATGAGACCTGGGTTGATCTATCAATAGGTCTAAAAGATCGTTGACCAAGATCGTTGGGGCCATAACGGAGCTATGAGAATGATCCGGGCAGTGGAAGTTCTTACTTTTGCAGAACTTGCGGTAGTAGTTGCAATGGTGGGAGGGCGTATGCGAACAGACGATCCCACTGGAAGCTGAATGCGTCCACTGCCCAAGCTGTCTGGTCCGGGATTGGAGAGACGTAAAAGGGAAGTCTTTTGTTGAGCCTGGTCACAAACAAGTCCACGAGGGGCCTTCCCCATAGTGAGAAAAAGGGGACTCTGTCACTTCGCGGTGAAGACTCCATTCCATGAGAACTGATTTGCCTGACCTGGACAGACTGTCCGCTAAAATGTTCTTCTTCCCTCGGATGTGGTGAACTCGGAGGGAAATGTTCTACGAGGTGGCCCAGCGGAGGAGGTTCCAAACGTCCACGGAAGAGAAGGGGCATGTGTGCCTCCTTGATGTCGGAGATACGCTACAACGGGAGTGTTGTCGGAGGAGACCATGACAGATCAACTTCTTCACTCTGTCGATGCACCCTTGCAACGCTAGAAATACAGCTTCATTTCTAGGTTGTTCCTAGAGGAATCAGAGCTGATAGAGAATCCTTGTGTGGTTTTCACCCTGCGAGAAGGAGAAACTGTAGAGGGCGCATATGGAGCCATCGTAAGGGAACCAGATCTGCAGCGGCATTCAAGGTTACCAAAAGGGATAGTTAAAGGCAAGCAGACAACAATGTTCTTGCTCGTAGCGCCTCTAGCAGTGCCAGGATTCGATCTATGTGATCCGGTGGAACCCTGAATAAGTTCTGGTTCACGAAGAAGTTCATCCCAACGTAACTTAGATGGGACGAGTTCTGACTTCTCAAGGTTGGGTAAAACAAATCCAACCGAGTCACTGTGAACCAACAACGGAACAGGTCATGATGGCGGGACTGAACCTGAACATTATTTATCAGCTATTCATGAAAATACTGGAGAATCGGGGTTCCCAGTAATCAGAGATAGGGCACTACAACTCCCATAACATGGGTGGAGACTCGGGGTGCAGAAGCGATTCCGAATGACAGAACCCAGAATTGAAAGACTTCCTGGTCCAAGCAAACCTGGAGGTATTCCCACCGGTTTAACAGGGGGAGATCGAAAATGACCAGGAAGAATTGGAAGTAGAATGCAGGAGACTGATCGTTCAGGAACCTCTTGACTGCCCCTTTCTGTAAAAGGGTGTGCACCTCTTCCTTTAATGTTCCCCAAATTGGACTTGTGAAGAACATCGGGGTCCTTGATAGAGGAGGTTGTTCCCAGAAACTGCAGCCGGTAACCCTCACTTACATAGAAAGGACACACCCATCATCCAAGTTACTTGACCAAGCCTCTGAAAAGAGGCCTAGACAAGTACCTACAGGGACAATAGGAAAGGAATGCACGGCAGGAGAGGATACGAGTCCCTCGAGCCATCCCCCACACACACACACTGCCTTCCTTGGGAAAGGAAGGTGGGTTGGGGAAGTTCCTCGTGAGGACTTTACTCAGGAGGAGGAGGTCTCATTTGAACTTGTGCATTGGACTGGGGCTGCATCTGTTTTAAAATTTAGTGGGTGGCCCCTGGGAGCAAATCACCTTAGTGTGCTTTCTGGCCGATTACGATGGGCCAGGTGCAGTTGTGAAGGAACTATGTTCATGATCCTTCAAATCTTGTGAAGCCACAGTGGGGATGAGTCCTCTGAAGAGGCTCTTGGCTTCGGAGCAGCCCTTAGGAGGTCTTTCCTATGGTTAAATAAGACCTTTGAGGAGTCCAACACAGTGTGATGGTGGATGTTAGAAGTTCCATTGATAAAACCATCGCGACAGAGAGTGAATTCCGGGATGTCTTGATCACAGCTTCCAGCACACATAGTAATGCGGCTGGGTTCAAAGCAGCTTCCTTCAGCATACTAAACGAAGTAGCTGAGAAGAGGTCTGCATGGGAAGCTATGGTGACCAGAAGCCGGCCTTTCTGCTCAAAGGCTTGATTATTTTAATAGGAAGGCATGCTCAGGCTTCAATTATAATACCCACTTGAGACATCTGCATCCAACTGGAGAGGTTCTTAATGGGTTTTCACTTCTGGAATGTACCCAGTAAGTAGAGGCAGAGACCAAGGTCTCAAAGAAGAGGGACGGGCAGACCATCCTCTACGCCGTCTAGCACAGGCTGGCCTGTGGAAGAACCCCTATGACATTTCCTCAATCGTTGAGGAATGTAGAAGGAGTAGGAGATCTGGTTGTCGCTGGGTCCCGGAGATCCTTTAAACTGGAAAGGATCTTCATGGACTGTGCGCAAGATGGCTTTGGGCACAAGTTACAGCGTTATCAAAAGACCAGATCTCTTCCAAATCATCTAAGTGAAAGGAACTGGTGGGACTGATAGGAGGCGACAAAAGAGCTGTTTCTACCTCGATCTCACTGGAGTCAACAAGGGTAGATAAACGCATCATCATCTAGAACACTCCGAGCAGGAGAGTGGCTGGACATCACTATGTCCTTCTGAGACAGTGACACAGGTGAACTCTGCGCCATTTCCCGTACTTGTTCATCTATGTGTTCTAGATGTTCCAGGATAAAGACGAGACCGCTTGTCTTTCGTGGATGATGCTATGCTTCCGCCTTGTAGGTGAATGCCACCTGACGAGGAGGCGATGGCGGGACACGAGCCGCGGCATCGCCTCTACTCTGGGCCCCACCTCTCGTACGGATTCATTGGGATAATAGGAAAGGGGGGATCCCGATCCGATCCCCTTCCCTAGTCTGAACCCTGTGGGCAGACTCCCAATCCTGTACGGTTTTTTTTTTTTTTGGTGACCGGTCATCATACATTGACCGGTCATCTCTATCGGTCAGTACCCGGTGACCAGACCGGTCACTGGTCAATACCCGGTCACCGGTCACCCGACACTGACCGGTGACCGGACCGGTCACCCGACACTGACCGGTCAGGAGACATATCGGGTGCCAGTTTGTCTTCATCACTACCCAGGGTGCGGTGCGACACGCTACTCTGGAAGTGTTGGTGCGGTGCAACACTTCCCACCTGGAGGGTGCAACACGCTACCTTGAGACAGCAGTGCACTTCCTTCTCTGGAAGTGCTTGGTGCGGTGCAACACCTCCCACCTGGAGGGTGCAACACGCTACTGTTCATGTTCGTCTTCTCCCTTCCCAGAAGGGGCGATCTACTCCTCGAACGTTTACTCCCTCCCTTACAGGAGAGGTCTCCTGTCTCCGGACTCTTGAAATTGGTCCCATAGACCCCTGGGACCCCGGAGCTTGTAGAACTAGTCTTCTTGCAATGTGTTCCGGCCTGAGACTCTATAAGAGAAAAAATTTGAGAATTCAGACGATGATGCGGATCAATGTTTCTTCCGCCCTCTATACATACGTCTGGAATCGGCTAGATTGCAGATTTCATTAGTCATTGTGCGAGAGGTACAACGTTTTTCTTATGTGTACACTAGAACACGTGAGGTAGTCTGGGTGAGTATCCAAGGGCCCTTCTTGTGGCCATACTTCCTACAGACTGACCCGACATTGTTCTCTGAAAAGAAAAATGTTTCTGAAAGAGAACAATAATAATAAAAATAATATTGTATTATTCTTCATACGTAAAACTCACCTGTCTGTATGTACCGGGTGTTATACACCACCAGTATATTTGCACAAGGTAGGCAATTGTTCTCTGAATTAAGAATTTATCTGAAGGAGAACAATAATAATAATAATAATAATAACAATATTATATTAATTCCACATGTGAAAACTCGCCTCGTTTGTATATACTGCATACTATACACACACCAGTTCATCAAACCTCTTTGCATCCACTGCGTGCTAATTGCACCACAGTGGATGTTCAAAGGTAAACAATTGTCTCCTACTTATTTTATATAAAATAATACAATAATAAAACGTGTAAAACTCACCTTTTATTACCACATGTGGCAAACTCACCCTTTTTGTATATGTCACGTGCTCTATGCACACCAGTTCACTTCGCTCTGTTTGCATATACTTTAGCGGTCTCTATGCACCACAGTGGAATTTGTCTAAAGGTAAACAATATACATATACATGTTACAAGGATTAGGAGTCTAGTTTTCTTGACAAACTTTATTGTTCCCAAGAAAGTACAGCATAGCAATGTGACGCATCACGCGTGGTAACTAAAGATACAATTGATGAATTAGCAAAAACAATAATATTTAAACAAATATTTAATTGGTAGAATTATGCGCCTGCTAATTGCAGCACTATCTCGGTTGTCTATGTCACGTTGTAATGAACACACACGACTTACCGTGAGCTAAATTGTATCTGAAAAGAAAAAACACATGGTGTACCCTCACCCCTAAGGACAGAATACACGTGCCAATTTAGAAAGACTCTTTTCTAGAACAAACACTGACGTAGGGCAGCATAAAACACATAAGACGAGATGTACAAATGTAACCCAGATTGAATTTAGGTGAAAGAAGGATCCAAACGTGGTTGAAAACCGCAGCAGATAATTTTTCTCAGGTTACGTTCGACGACACAACTATTAGCCATGGCATCCATGAAAAAGATGAATATTCGCGCAGGCGCAGAGAGGTGCACGGGTGTGACATGTCTTGTTGACAAAATCTCCACTCTAAGTGGGAGGATGTTTTTCACATCGTACGGACGAGATTTTTCGACACGAAAAAGTAATAAGCTATATAATAGTGATGGGATAATGTATTGCTGCTATTAAATGTGCATTATACTTGTGAACTAGTGTAGGAATTAGGTGAGTGGACATCATACTGCATGTTTTTCATGTTATGCCTCACATGTAGTGGTTAATCAAGATAATTATTGATGCATGAACTACATATACTGCTGGCTGTCATGTTACCCAAAGCCCATGACTTTCACCCAGTAAAATCTGACTTTTTAGGGGTGGACAATGATAATAGCTTTTCAAGGAGATTGTAAAAACAATGATTTAAAAAAATAATACAAGAACAACATTAATCTGTGTCTTATCATCTTATTACCTTTACTTTGATATGATAGAAAAGAATGTTCTTTTTTTGTTCTTTTATGTCTTTTATGCCCTGTCACAGTCTGTAGGTAGTTAGGTAGTTAAATGGGAGGGTTGGTGGGCAGGTAGGTGGTTTCACAATTTGTTAGCACAATATTGGCTATATGGTGCCAATGACTAAAAGTTCAGATGTAAAGGTAAAAGATTGCAAAAAAAATAGTTATAAAAGGGTCCAAGAGCACTTTATTTTCTGTGTGATGTTTATAATTGCTACTGGAGACTAATGAAAGTAGAGATGAGCTATGTAATTGTTGATTACGCTTGGTTTGTAATGGCAGACATATTTTAAGACAGATCTGCATCACTTGTACAAACTTGAAAGCCCTTTATGCCAGGATGCCTCAGTCAAATTTTGTCAAATTATGTTCAGTGCTTTTGAAAAAAAGTCATTTAAAGTTTTTATATTTTTAATAACCATGGCCATATTTCAAGGCAATGATCATCATTTGCACAAACTTGAAAGACCTTCAGGACAGGATTCTCCATCAGATTTGGTCAAATTCTGTTCAGCACTTTTTTGGAAAGAAGTCATTTGAAGTTGTTTCGGTTTGCAGTAATGGTGGCCATATTAATGGTGGACTGGCATCATTTATACAACTTGAAAGCCCTTCATGACAAGATGCTTTCTATAAGATTTGGTAAAATTCTCTTAAACTGCTTTGCAGATTTCAATCAAACTTGGTATGTGGATAAGAATATTCCTCAGGATATGTTTGTACCATATTTTATGTTTAGTGTTGCTCCCTTTAACCAATGTGGCTTCTGTAACAACCAGAATGAAAAACTTGTTTTTGACTTCTTTTGCAGAATGGTTTGGCCAATTTTGATCAGATATGGTAGGATCATTTCTTAGGGCATGTTCTGTCAACATCATATCTGGAGTGGTTCCTCATTTAATGGTGTGGCTTCCTTAGCAACTGGTTGGAAGATCTGAATTTTACTTCTTCTGTAGAACAGCAGTGCCAATTAAAACAATATATTTAAAAAAACTTAGTATGAATGTTTCTTAGGTCATGCTTTATCATGTTTATATATGGAGTGGCTTCCCTATCAGTGATGTGGCTTCCAAAGCAACCTAGTAGACAACCTATGTCCTACTTTTTTCTTGAACAGCTGAACCAGTTTGGCTTCCAAAGCAACCTAGTAGACAACCTATGTCCTACTTTTTTCTTGAACAGCTGAACCAGTTTCGATCAGACTTCTTAGGAATGTTTGTTTGGACATGCTTTATCAAACTTTTGTCCAGTTGTCCAGAGTGCCTACCCTTGCAATGGTGTGGCTTCCTATTAGCTACTGCATAGTTTTCAGCTTCTTTACAATGGCTGAGCTGATTTTGATCAAACTTGGTAGGAGAGTTTCTTTGGGCATGCTTTATGAGAATTCTCTCATGGGTGGCTTCCTGAGCAGCTTACATAGCAGAGATATGGAAAACCTATTTTCAACTTCTCCAGTGTGGCTGAGCCAATTTTGATTAAATTTGGTATGACTGTTACTTAGGACATGCTCTTTCAGAATTATGTTTGAGTTGGCTTTTTTAGCAACAGCATCGCAAAACCTATTTTTGACTTCTTCAGTAGAACTGATGAGTCAATTTCAATGAAACTTGGTTGGAATATTTGTTAGAACATGCTCTATCAAAATTATATGTGGGGTGACTCCCTTAACAATGGTGTGGCTTTCATAGCAACCCTATAGAAAAAATCTGTTTTCAGCTTCTCCAGAAAAGCTGAATCAATTTCAGTCAAACTTAGTAGGAATGTTTGTTTGAACATACTCTATCAAAATCTTGTCAAGTGTGGCTCCCCTAGCAACAGTGTGGGTTCCATAGCAATTTGGTGGAAAACCTATTTTCTACATCTTTTCTAGAATGGCAGATGCAGTTTAGATCAAACATGATAGGAATGTTTGTTAGGCCAAGTACTGTCAAAGTTGTGTCCAGTGTGGATACCTTAACAGTGGTGTGGCTTCCATGCCAACCATATGGAAAATCTTTTTTTTTACTTCTCAAGAATGGCTGATTCAGTTTTAATCAAACTTAGTATGAGCGTTTCTTAGGACATGCTTTATCAAATTTGTGTCCAGCATACCATTACTAAAAACAGAAAAACCTTTAAACAGCATCTCAAAAAGGACTCTTCAGAATGTCTTTCAAATTTTTCAGATGATGTAAATCTGTGATCAAACATGGCTGCAGTTACCAAAAATAGAAAAACCTTTAAAGAACTTCTCAAAAACTGCTCAGTAGAATTTGACCAATTTGATTGAAAACATTTTAACATGAAAGTCTTTTTATGTTTATAAAGTTGATTCTGATCTGCCATCAGATATGGCTGCTGTTACTAAAAATAGGTAAACCTTTATATGACTTATTCTCAAAACTCAATCAATAGAATTTGGTCAAATGTAATACAAAGTATCCTGGTATTAATGGTCTTTCAAAAAAGATTACAAATAATGCTGATCTGCCATTAAATTTGGCCACCATTGCTAAAAAACAGAAAAAGTTTCAAGTTTCTTCTCCAAAACGGCTCAACAGAATCTGACCAAATTGGAGAGAAAACATCCTGGTATTCAAATTTGTTCAGATAATGCCAATCTGACATCATATCGAGGGTTCAGTGCAAAACTACTGTAACTCAAATTTTCCAAATTTTACAGGAGAAGGAAAAATACTTTATCATTTTTCTGTTACACTTAATTATATCATCATATGCACACACATAACAGATAAACATAGAATAAAGCCAGCAAGAGTGAAATTTTTGAAAATAGTTTATTTTTCAACAAAAAATAAGCATTTAAGTGAGTTACAACAGCGTTGCAGCAAAATGGTGTTCTAATTGGTCTGTTTGATTTATGCAAAACTATGGTAACTTGACTTACAGTAGTACTGTTGAATTACCTGACAGCATGTGTTCTATGCAAAAGTATCGTAACTTGATTTATAATAATATTGCAAAATAGTATAGTCCATTCTTAGTCATTTTCATAGGCAAAACTAATGTAACTCAGTTTCCAAACAGTATTGCTTAAAGACTGAAGAACATATAATACATACAATATATACTCAGTTATTAAACACAACTTTCAAAACTTGAACAATACGTAACATTTTAAATGCTTAACTGCTAATACTGTATATATAAAGAATTCTAATTATATGGCAACCATTACTGAAAATAAAAAATTAAAACGTTAAAAGTCATCTGTTCAAAAATTGCTGATCAGAATTGGACCAAATTTGAGGAAAGCATCCACGCATGATGTGTTTCAAATTTGTATAAATGCTTCCCATCTGCCATCAAATTTAGCTGCAATTACAAACAATAAAAAACTAATGAACATAATTTGACCAAATCTGACAAAATGCATTCTGGCATGAAGAGCTTTCAAGTTTTTGTTAATGATGTCAATCTGCCATCAAATTTGGCCACTGTTACTAAAAACAGCACAACTTTGAAACAACTTTTTTTCAAAAAACATCCAACGGGCTTTGGCCAAACTTGATAGAAGGTACTCTTCCATAAAAGGCTTTAATTTGTTATGCTAGTTCATCATGAGATACGACTGCCATTACTAGAAAAAAAATTAAACAACTTTATCTTGAAAAGCTGTTCAACAGAATTTGATCACCTTTGACAGAAAGCATCCTGGTATAAAGGCCTTTCATTATTAGACAAATAATACTGGTGTGCCATCAAATATGGATAAAATACATAAAATAGAGACACTTTGAAACAATTGTTTTCATAACATATGATCAACAAAATTGGAAGAAATTTCTTCAGAATGCATCCTACTCACCCAGATTTCTTGGTCAACCACTCTTGTATTTGGCTGTTAGGTAGATGTTAGAAAGGTGAACAATCTCAGGCTCACTTGGGCCTCTTGTTTTAAACTCTACAATGTATACAAATTATCTAATATGTTTTGTTGTTACTTAAGGTGGTTTACATGGAATGATACCCCGACGACGAGAATCCGTTAGCAGGATACACTCCATGATGATAGAAGCTCCTATTACTAAGGTGGGTAGCAGACGATAATTCCTAAGTAAATAAGTTCATGCTTGAGGATTAATAGAATCCTTTATATGCATCGATGTAGGATAGAAAAATTCCATGCAAGGGTTAGAATTTCATGTCAGATATGAGGTGTCGAAGGATTATTTTTCTCACATTCCTTAACGTAAAATGATGGTCAAAATAAAATGGCATATTGTGAATACTCATTGGTTTTCTGCCCTAAGGCAGGTTCGAGGCATCCATCTTCTCCACTCTTCCCTTAGCATGGCTCTAAGTTTCATGTTCGCATATGAGTTATTCTCCTTGAGATCGTCTAGTAGCATGATTCTAGGCTTTCCTCTTGATTGCTTTCCTTCCAGTATGCCTTCTGTGACTTCTCTTAACAGGCTTTCACCTCTTAAAATGTGTCTGGTCCACTTCTTCTTCCTCTTGAGTAAAACATTCAGTAAAGTTCTCTTTTCATCGAGCAATCTTTGGACCTCTTCATTTATCTTTTGGTCACTCCAACTACTGTATTTACTCGTGTATAAGCTGATACCAACTGCAAACTGCAAAGACCCTGATCTGCCAGCGCATAATGTGCCGGCAGATCTGGGTCTATGCAGTTTGTAGTGACTAATCAGTAGAACAAACAACATAGACCCTGATCTGTCGGTGCATTATGCGATAGCAGATCAGGATCTATGTTGTTTGCATATGGACTTGGATTATATGTGAGTATATATGATAACTTTCTCCATGCGCCTCCATATCTCGAATGCTGTTAATACTGATACAACTTTCAACCATTGAAAATGTCCTTACCTTAAGATGGAGCATAATAAGTTAGATTTACAAATGAAACATTCAGTGTAAACTTTAAATAATGTTTAGACACATATCAGCATTCAAATAAGAGTGTTGGAGACTTTCAGGGTAATGGCAGTATACAGCACCCTAATTGTATATTGATGATAGCTTGCATAATGATACAAAAGTGAACAGGTAAAAAAAATATAATCCACTCTTATCCCTAATATTAAACAAGACTGAAAAAAAATGGTATAGACATCAATTCAGCTTTGATCTATAATTTATTTTCCTTTCATAAATCATTATTGGAAGATGATTTTAAACAAAAATAACAATTACCATATATACTCGTGTATAAGATGGGTCCAAATGCAAACAACATAGACCCTGATCTGCCGTTGCATAATGCGCTGGCAGATCAGGGTCTATGTTGTTTGTTCTACTGATTAGTCCTTACAAACTGCATAGACCCAGATCTGCTGGCACATTATGCAATGGCAGATCTGGGTCTATGCAGTTTGCAGTTGGTATAAGATTTTCTGTAAGTATATATGGTACAATTTTTTAAAAAAAATCCTTTTTTTGATTATTGTTAAAGAATGCTCAACTGATGATGAATATCAGCGAGTTTTTACCACTATGATTGCAGTAGAATATTATGTGATGAAAGACAGCAGTCTAATGATGAAAGATAGAGATATTCCCCATCATTGTCTGAAAAACTTGATCATATACACATAGGAATGTGAAAAAAAGCTTGTCCTCTTTTTCCGTTGGATTTATAAGTAGAGGGAACATTGTAGACCCTGATCTGTCAGCGTATTATTTGATGGTAAATCTGCCAGAGTCAAGAATAAGTAATGATCATGTAGTAACTAGTTCTGTGCGGCAACTAGTGCAGACCCTCTACCTATATGATTTAAACAAATAGTGTATAGTCTAATCAGCCAGTGCATGATCGGAGATGGCAGATCAGGGTCTACGCTCTGTACATTTGTGTGTGTGTTATACATAGCTCTACAAATTTTTTTTAATGAATTGGGTATTTTACTCCCTGGTTTGGAACTAATTGGTTTTTTTAAAAAGTCAATAGAGTATTTTGTTAACATTATATGACACAGCTTGTGATACCAGACTGAGTCATAATCATCAAGACATTTATCATATTTTTGAGAATATGTCAAACAGTTCAGTGATCAAGTCTTGCTTGGGGAGTGCTTGATTATATGGCTTTAACTGGAAAGTGTTCTTACTGTAAGCAAGTACTATCATTTCATACATGCACAAAACAACCAGAATTTCTCCCAGTCATATTGATCTAATGTGCCATAGTACAAATTGACTTTGCTTACAGCAGGAGAAAGATGCTCACAACTTTGGACAAATGCTGAAAATGAACTGTTTTATGTACTTAGAACACTTGTAAAACAAAAAAAAATCTTGTTGCATTTTTCATCAATTTATTTGTGTAAAATACATGAATATGCTACTTATCTTCAGCTGGTTACTTTGGTAAGTGGTATTTGTTATGGATCTCTGTACATGTAGATATAGTTACGTTTTTACTTATTGTACCCAAAAGGCCACTAACATCAAGCTTCTGTGCTCATTTCCATCCTTCATATTTCTGCCGCTAAATTTTGGTTTGGTTTGGTGTTTTATGGCATAGCAACACTAGCAGGTTATTTAGTGCCAAGGCAACTGGAGTTATGTGCCTTGCCCAAGGATACACCACAGTAGGCAACATGGGCAAATCTAAAGGTAGGATTCGAACCTGCACCCTTGTGGTTGCAAGTCTGGCACACTAACCACAGAGTCAATGTGGCTACATTTTGATTGTTAGTATGTCAGTATATACGACTGAAACCAATTAGGGATATACAGATAATAGATTTCATTGACTGAACTTCTGTAAAAGTTATTAGGCAAAATTGTTATGATAATTTAAAATAATATTTACTTTTGCTGTTACAGTATTAAAATAATTTTCAGTTTGATTAATAAATAAAAAGCTATGATTACAAAAATGTTGTCAGCTTAATAAAGCAGTAATTTTATTAAAGGTGTGTACATTGTCTTCACAATATATAGTTGTGCATTGGGTCCTGTGTTTTATATTTGAGGGTGAGCATGAGTTTTGGCATATAGCTACAAATTTGGGTGTAAAAGAGATTTTTTTAGTCATTTAAGTTCTGTTTAGACCAAAATAGAACTTTGTAAGATCTATTATATCTAGTCTCAGGCTCCAATAAATTTCAGAATTAGATGTAGCCCAGTGAGTTACCATAAATCAAACAGGTAGCCCAGATTAAATTCAATTGCCCAGAGAAGGTATCTTAATATGAAACTGTTAGTTTTAATATTTCCATTTTTCCTTGTTATGAATCATTAATAATTATTCTTCTTTATAGTTGTGTTTGAAAAATATAGAACAAGTCATCATATAATGTAGACATGAATGGTCTCTCTGAATTCAACTTATGGTAACCCAGACCAGGCATTCTGGTAACCTCCAGGCTTTCTGGTAACCCAGACCAGGTATTCTGGTAACCCACAGGCTTTAGGCTGAAGATTAGTCAGACACTGCAGTCTGGAAATGAAGAATGGGTCCTTTATTTGTGCAGCATATATGAACACATTTCTCAGAGGGTAATGAAATATGCCAGTGAACATTGAAAAGAGGTTAAATTAGAAATTTGTCAACCATCCCCATATTTATTTTACAGAATTAATAATAATAATAATAATAATGAGGACTTAGTGCAGAACTTAATCTTTAAAAGCTCTAAGTGCTTTACAATATTAGTTAACACATAAGGACATATATATATAGACAAGATTGCAAAAACAAACACAGTGAAATTAGAAACAAAACCATGCTGAAAATAATTAAGGTACGGAAACATTGTTAAGTCTTAAGTCAGTTCTTGCAATCAAAATATGTGAGTTTTAAGAACACTCTTGAATGAGATCACAGTGTCATTGTGTGTAAGTTCAAGACGCAATTTGCTCCAGGTAGCTGGGCCCTGGTATGCAAAAGAACATTGTAGGACTTGGTTTTGATAGTGGGAATAATGAGAATACAAGTGTCGGAAGAGGCGCATAAGTATCTGGACGAGGTGTAGATGTGGGTGAGGTCCGATAGGTATTTTGGACTGGAGGCCGTCAACATAATGTAGTATAGAGAACATATTTTGTTTGATTCTGGAGCAAATGGGTAGCCATTGGAGGGTACAGAGCAGAGGGGAGGAGTGCTCGGTTCTTAATACTGTAAGGACGATCCGAGCAGCTGTGTTTTGAAGTTTCTAAAGTTCTGTAGTAGATATTGAGATGAACCAGATAGAAGAGAATGACAATAGTCAAGTCTAGAAAGTACCAAGGAACACACAAGTGTTTTTGTGGCATCAGCTGAAAGATAATTGTGAATGGAGCTGAAGTGTCTCAGCTCCAGATATGCAGCCTTGCATATGTTCATGACATGTTGGTGTAATGAGAGAGTACTGTCAAGAGTAACACCTAGGTTTTGTACTGTGTGAATTTAATGTTGGTGTTGCTGATACTTCTTGTTTGAGGTAAAGGATGGGAATAAGAAAGTCTTTGTGTGGTGATCAGAATGGCTTCAATTTTATCATCATTCATCTGCAGCTTGTTACATGTCATCCATGACTTCACATCGGAAATGCACCTCTCTACGCCTTGGGTGGTAGCATCAATTTCAGCTAGATTTGTACATTTGGGTGTCATCAGCATACAATTGGTGAGACACCAGATGGTTATCTATGCCACATGATAGTGGCTGAGTGTATAGAATGAAGAGAATGGGTCCAAGAACAGAACCCTGTGGAACACCAAAACATAGATCAACTGGGCTGGAATGTTTTCCATTTATGGACACAATTTGTCTCCTGTTGACTAAGTAAGACTTGAACCATAGTAAGGCTGTATTGTGAATGCCAAATATGCTGGAGATGGTGAAGTAATATATCATGGTCTATTGTGTCAAATGCTGCAGATGAGTCGAGGAGGGTGAGGACTGTCCACTATCAAGAGCAGAGAGAAGGTTGTTAACTATTTTCAGAAGGGCAGTTTTGGTACTGTGGCGAAGGTGATATGCAGACTGTAAGTTGGAGACATTAAATTCAGATGAGATACATGTTGAGACAGAACAACTTTTTCTAAGGTTTTTGACATGAATGGGAGGTTAGAAACAGGACAGTAGTTTTTTAAAATTGTTAGGGTCAAGCATTGGTTTCTTCAGCAGAGGCTTTACAATGGCAGTTTTGAAAAAAGATTTGAATTCCCTGGATGAGAGAGAAGTATTAATAACATCGGTTGGTGAAGGCAATATTGAATCTAAGAACTCAAGCAGCAGTAATGTCAGAATCGGATCAAGTTCACATGACTTTGATGCACTCGTCATCACGATTGTACATAAGAAATCTGTAGAGACAGGCTCAAAAGTTGTTAAAAGTTGCCTTTGAAATTCAGTATCACAGCTGTGTGGTGACGATGAGTCATTTGAAATTGTGTTGTCAAGTTGATCTCTAATGCTTTGCACTATGTCACAGAAGAAATTTGCAAACAGGTCCAGAAGGTCGACTGGAGTGAAGGTTGTTTGAAGTGGTGTACATTTGTTCCTTGACATTAGCTTGTTAGTAATATTGAAGAGCTCTTTGCAGATGGAACTCTCAGTGACCTTTGTACTGAAATAGGTTGATTTCGCTGCATGAACTATGTTTGTGGCATTCTTCTTAGCTGCTTCATAGATTTGTTTATGAATAGTAAGACCGGATGAAAGCCAGAGCCCATCAGCTGTACAGCATTATCTTTTAGCAGTGCAAAGCTGGTCCCTAACACTACTATATCATGGAGAGGACTTCTGAATGGATACTCTGCACTTGGTTGCAGGGGCATGTTTGTCAAGCAATGAACGCAAGTACTTCTCAAGTTGGTCAGCTGTAGGAGGTAACAAAGTTCTTAGGAAATTGCTTGGATGTCATGAATTTTAGTTTGGTTGTATTTATCATATGGACTGTGTTGACTGTGGTGTTCATATAAGTCAATCGCCAAATTTGTGCCTATTTCGTAGGATTTCTCCTCCAATAGCCAATGTTTCAGCCCATTTGACATGAGATGTAAATTGGGAACCAATTATCTTTTTAATTTCAATCACGATCACCAGACATTCTGAAATGATCAGGCTTCTGTTATCTGGGTAATGATGCTTGTAATTTTCTGATGCCTTTTTTACTCAGACATTGGAAGTTCACATGATTCTGCTAGAGTATTATTAAAAAATCTCCTTTTTGTAGTATTTGGTAATCATTTTTGCTTTTAAAACTCCTTTTTGCAGATATTGGTATATAATTTATGTACTTGGTATTTAATCATGCAAAATTAATGATCATACCCGATTTGCTATATGCAAGCATTTGTCGGAGCATGAAATAAATACATTGAACCATCTAGTTCATGGTTGTTCATCATGCTTTGGAGAGCTGTCGTGGCTCAGTGGTTCATGCATTCAACTCATGAGGTTCAATTCACACTATTGGATCAGTCCAGACTGGTTACCCTGGTTTTTCCTTGTGGCATGATATAACCTTCAAAGTGTAGCTGTGGTATAAAACACATGAGAAACCAAACCATCACGCTTTAGCAAATTTTTACACAATGCCAAACAGCAAATCATGCTTGATCCATATATTAGATGTTCAGTAGCTCTGTCAACGAGAGGATACATACAAAAATAGTGTACAAATATTTTTTGTAAGAAAAGTTATATTGCAGTTATTGTCATCAATGTATATATATATATATATATATATATATATATATATATATTCACCACTTTTCTACTAACAAATGTTTCTTTTATTTCTAGGTTATAAATATAATTAATGCTGCACAAGAAAATAGTTCCATAACAGTAGCCCAAGCATTAGACAAAGTTTTAGATATTTTACGTAGCAGTGAACTCTATTCTCCATACTTTGCACAACAAATGAAAGAGGATGATCCCATGACAAGTGACTATCTTGGTGGATTAGTCTCGGTAAGATTCTTTTTCATGTAGAGTTTCAATTTTAAACAGTAACCAACATATGTGTGTGTGTATATATATATATATATATATATATATATATATATATATATATATATATATATATATATATATATATATATATATATATATATACACCGCTCCCTCGATAACTCGCGCACAACGGGGTCCAAAAACATAGACCGCACTATAAGCGAGGGCGCGAGTTACCGAAGGACCTCAAAAAAATTAAGAAAGGGATGCCATCACCGCTGGACATCGAGAAAACCACAGTGGGGGTCGGGGTGGGGGTGGGTAACAGGGCTGTTTAATGGCGGAATACTCGTTTTATAATTACATTGGGAATAATTGTCAATAAAGAGCTTTTCTAATGTAGTTGTTTGCTTTTCTGTATAAATTACCTTTATTTTCAAGATAACAAACCTCCGAAAGATCGTTAACAACATTAGTCCAAGCGGTTTGAACAACACATGTACGCGATACATTGTGTATTACGTCACTGCTTTTTGTTGTTGTTGATTCACAACTAAACAAGATTCCTTTTTTCAAAAACTATTGACATTTATTTCGTGAAACAACCGTCAATATCGAACCTCGATTTATTTATTGTTCCATTAGTAAAATATGGATGCCGTGATTTCATATCAAGTAACAGTGAAACTTCATCTCATCCTTGAGGAAATCCCTGAGTAGCATGTTAGAAAGTTCAATACAAACTCTGGAACTCGCTTCTCCGTAATGAACCGCATCTGTAAAACAAAGCTTTTATTCTCCAAGTACTTGTTTGGCTTGGTTGCCTTACTATCTTTGATTACATTTGTGAATGAGTAGGCTAATTTAAGGTAGTTTAATTATATTACTTACATAATAATATTTATAACAGTGTTCGATTGATCAATTGAAATGAGTTGACCTGACACACAGCCGTGACCGCTAGCTCTTACGCAGGCAGGATTTGCACGCTTTTTAACTTTTATGTTATTCCACCCCCTTTGTTTGATTTGATACAAAAGACGTAATTAACATGATAATACAAAGCAGGTGTGCTATTAATTTAGTGTAACAACACAACATATACTTCCGCAAGTCGGAGATAAAAACAAAAAAAGGTCGGCACATAATTAGATTCTCACGGAAAGGCTCGCGGCGATAGCTGGGTCGGTTGAATTATATTTTTCATGTTTGAATACAAGAGGGCTTATTGCATTTATGATGATTACACTGAAACCGAATTAAAAGACAAAACTTATTTAATTGATATTTATTTTTAAAGCGTTGCCACCAGTAGGCTTTAGTGACGTTTTCATCGATCGAAATTTCATCAAATATTGTTATTTATAGTGTACTGAGAATGTTGTTTGGAAAGAAAATTGAACAAAATATTTGACTTCTTATTAAAAGTCAAAAATTTCATGATGATGATTCAAATTTCTGGGTACTAACCACTGGTTTTGACGATAAAACGAGCGATATATTAAGGTTTCATTTACTAATTTTTGACAGCGATTTTTTTCACCTTCAACAAATAGGGTCAATAATTTTTTATTTTTTTTAATTTTCTAGTTTAAAAAAAATGGGATCCACGTCTGGTCCGCATTATAAGCGGGTTCGCGAGTTATCGAGGGAGCGGTGTATATACAGTATACACACACACACACACACACACATGTAGTTACACATATTTTCTCTTCAAATTCGATTTTTTAAATAAATCTGTTGATAGCAAAAATCACTTTCATATTAGCTGTTCAGAAACTCAACATGGATTCACCTTGAATTCATTTGTCAAAATCTACCATTACATGGTATTTATTATAGAAAGAAGTCAGTGTGAGTTCTTTCCCTTGAATTCCTATGGGATGGCAAATCATGTGTTTATAGGGTGATTTATGATTTATTCAACTTTCTCACAAATTTAGTGACAATTTCTCTATTTACAATAGAATCTTATCCATTAGACTCTTGTTTTATTATATGTGCAGTTGCATTAATCCATCATTGAAAGAGTACAATGTTTCAGTGCTTCTTATATAGACATTTTTCAGTGCCATTTAGATTTGCCTCCTCTGGCAAAGGTGTGTTATCTTTTAGTTTCATTCAGCCAGTCTCTCGCATTTCTTCATGAGATCTCTGCCATACAAAAGTTTGGTAAAATGCTTCATTAATCACTATTGCCAACAGAAGTCCCTTTAAATCAAACTTTGTACAAGTGAAAATACAAAGACATTTCTTGCTATCTCAGAACTTATCTAAATGTACTGTCTGCATTCATTCAAGACAAAATTGTTTTGTAATCTTAAAAGGATAATAATTAAACATCATCTTTAAAACAGATGCCAATGCAGAAAGCTTGTCTCAATCAGCCAACGAAACTCAAATGCTTATGCAAAACATGACATCATCTCATCATCATAATGACATACCTCATCTCAACAGCCAGCCAAATCACTTCTAGAAATTTGGGAAAGTCTCCTTCTTACATTACAAAGAAAACATTTTTTTTTTTACCAGACCGTCATTTGGGAAGGATCTCATGGAGCCATATGGTGAGAGGCATAGTTGAAGGAAACTAAGCTATCTTTTAAATCAACCTTACACTGCATTATCATTTTGAAAGAATAATTCACCACGATTGGGATACAAAAATACAATATATACTCACTTATAAGTGAAGCCCAACTGTAAACTACACAGACCCAGATCTGCTGTTCTGCTGTTGCATAATGCACCAGCAGATCTGGGTCTATGCAGTTTATTAGAGGTAATCAATAGAACAAACAACACACCCCACCCCACCATGACCCACGATCTGCTGGTGCATTATGCTATGGCATATCAGGGTCAATATTGTCTGCAGTTGGACTCGAGTTATAAACAAGTATATATGGTAGGGGAAATGGGGTGGTGTGCTAGCAATTTTCATTGATACACAAGAATTGTGATCTCCATTGTTCTACACCAGGGGTGCACAACATACAACCTGCTGATATGTTTTGTACGGCCCTCAGCCCGTGTCCTTACTTTATGCATGTATATTTATGCTTTTATTATGGACACAAAATGTTTGCAGTGCGGCCCACTTAGTTCCAATTAAGGTCGATTCTGGCCCAGGTTAAAATTTGAGTTGTGCACTCCTGTTCTACACATTATACTTTATATTCATCAAGACTAATGGTTTTTAATATTTAGACTAATGTGTTTTAATATTTAATATTTATAGATATTAGATCTGAAAAGGTCACTTAAAGTCAATAAATTGATGAGAGACTTTTAGTATAAATGAAGTTGACATGCAGTAGACTACTCGAAGTTTCGAGTATCAGTAAAGTTGGAGTTGCAGTACACTCATAAACTGCTAGAGCCGAACCCATCATTGAGTTTGTACTGGTTAATTCCTCAATATAGTGATTTTACATGTCACCAAGCATACACTTCTTCAGCAAAAAATAGCACATGGCAATGACAGAGTACAATCATATATCATTTATACCAATACAAATTGTTGGCACGCGGAAGTTGCATGTTCCCAGAACAATACATCTGGATCAAAAATATATCAACTGAAATGAGAGAGAAAGGATAAATTTTCTGCGTTTTATTAGAAATTGCAGGCTATTTTTTAAAATATCACTGCAGATTTTAGAGAAAAATCCACAGATTTGTCCAAGGCAAAAACTTAGTTGTCTGTGGTGTGTGATTTTGACAAGAAATTAGGTTGATCCTATGCATGATTGTTAGTGTGACATCAGCACCTTTCATTGCCTGAGACAATCTGTTAATTAGCTTATGTCTTTGTGCCAAAGGACCATTAAGTTCTCAACAGTTGTTAGAATAAATGCAGCTTAGTGGGTGAGCAAACACTTAATTATGTTGTCATGGAAGTACTCGTGGGCATCACTTTAGCATTCAATTGACGTTTTTTCACATTTGAATAGAAGAGGGCATATCACTTTTATCATGATTGAAATGAAAGCAAATTAAACAATAGCATTTAAACACAAATTTCACTTAGTAATTTTGTTTTACAGTGTTGCCACCAGTAAGCATTTCCTGCCATTTTCATTGGTTTTCAAATATTGTGTTACAAAAATATTTTTTTAAACAAGAAAATCTTACAAATAGATGCTTTTTTATTAACATTTGCAAATTTCATGATGTTGATTCAAAATTTCTGCACACCAACTACCATTCTCAATGATATAACAAGCAATATATCAAGCTGTCATGTACTAATTTTGATCGTGATTTTTTAATATTTAGCAAATAAGAGCCAATGTTCTGCTTTTTGTGCAAGAAAAAAAAATGGGATCTACACCTGTCTCTGCATTATAAGTGGGTTCATGAGTAGGGTGTACTAAAACAAGGGAGTGGTGTGTGTGTATATATGTATGTATGTGTGTGTGTGTGTATATATGTATGTATGTGTGTGTATATATGTATGTATGTATGTATGTATGTATGTATGTATGTATGTATGTATGTATGTATGTATGTATGTATGTATGTATGTGTGTGTATATATGTATGTATGTGTGTGTATATATGTATGTATGTGTGTGTGTGCATATATGTATGTATGTGTGTGTATGTATGTATGTATGTATGTATGTATGTATGTATGTTTATGTATGTATGTATGTATGTGTGTGTGTATATATGTATATATGTATGTATATATGTATGTATGTATATACATATGTGTGTATATATGTTTGTGTGTGTGTGTGTGTGTGTATATATATATATATATATATATATATATATATATATATATATATATATATATATATATATATATATATATATATATATATATATACACACACACATATACAGTGAAACTCCTCAAAACTGAACACCCTTGGGACCCAATTTTTTTTCCGATTTTGAAAAGTTTATCGGTTTACTGAGGCTTTTGCAGATATGAAAAAAGATCTCTTTCTGAGCTCTTATGTGACCAGAGAGAGAGAAAGAGAGAGAGTGCAGTTACGAGAGCATCAGTGTATGTGTGTGTAAAAGTGCACAGATTTAAGAAAGCTGTTATTTTTTTATTTTATTTTTAATACATGCATTTAATGAAGAATTAGTTCAACAATATACATTCCTACCAAAAATTGAATCCTTTCACAGGAATAAATACAGTTGCTCCACATAGAAATGGAGTCCTTGTCACAAGAAACATAGGAGGAATAAAATACAGTACTTTTATAACTTTACTATAAGTCCATTGGAATTATGAATAATACTCCACAATATGTAAATACTCCATATAATTCATAATGTTCACAGTTCAAGAGCCGGGCTTGAAGAAGGCATGGAGTATTGTCTGTTGTTTCTTACATCATTCTTTAACTAATGTAGCTTGCATTTGTATCCAAATGAATAGCATCAATCACAATTAGATAATCAGCAGATAAACATAGTCTTTCTCAATTGGCTTACCTATAAGCATTTAGTTAATAATACATGTAATTAGCCTTAAAAGTTTACTCTTTTGAATGATGCAAAGACTTCAGATTTGCCCTAATCTGTGTCGTTGCGTGTGTTAAGTGTTGTTTTAACCTCGCGTGCCCTTGGGGCAGTTTCCAGGTCTTTGTTTCATCTATCAGACTACTACAGCACCTGTTAACCATAATTAATCTGTTCCATCGTGTGTCAGCAATTTAGCAGCTAAAATATATTTCCAAGTTTCAACTGAGTTTCGGTTTTATGGGGTATTTTTAAGCCTTAAAATTGAAATTTGGGATCGAAAATTGTTCCGGTGTTCAGAGTTGAGGGATTTCGGTTTACTGGGGAAAAAATTATGACATTAAAAAAAGAAAATTTCAGGACTAAAAAAAAAATTCAGTTGTGAGGCGATTCTGGTATCCTGAGGGTTCGGTTTTGAGGAGTTTCACTGTATATATATATTATGACTAATATCTAACATACTACTGGAAAAAAGTTACATTTTGTGTGAAATTAAATTTTTTGTTGTAACATTAAATTATTACAAGAGGATGACCCATATGACAGCAGACAATGATTTTATGATTTCAAGGGAGGTAATTATGAAAGCCCATGAACACATGTAAAAACTGTTCCTGACATCTGTCATACAGTATAATGTTCTTTAGATTTCAAGGGAGATAATTATGAAACTCTATGAAAACATGTAACAACTGTTCCAGACATCTGTCATACAAAATAATGTCCATTAGATTTCAAAGGAGTTCATTATGAAAAGCCTTTTGAAACATGTAAAAACTGTTCCATACATGATGTCATACAATATAATGACCATTAGATTTCAAAGGAGATAATTATGAGAGCCTATGAAAACATGTAAAAACTGTTCCAGACATGTCATACAATATGTTCATTCGATTTCAAGGGAGATAATTATGAAAGCCTATCAGCTCATACAAATTCTTGACATCTGTCATACAGTATGATGCCCAATATCTGTACCTGTTGTAAAGACATGTATTTTGTCTGAAGAATTTGTTGTCGTATGACATATAATTGTGTGTTGAATAAATGGTGTATCGATACCTGTGATTCTACTGGCGGTAGGCCAAAAATACCATTTTAAAGACCGTCTACCGCACATACCGTTTAGTAGTCGAAATCTACCGGTTTTGAAAATTTCAAGGAAATTTTTTTTTTTTTTTTTAAACCCGTTTTTTTTACGCGTTCTATCAACACATTAGATAAACCAGCCAGAACCAGTCTACTGGGAACCGGAAATGTTCAACGATGCATGGTTGAATAGTCGTATTACAATTGTTAGCATTTTTTACAAAGAAGCGGCTAATTGATTACCTTATTGTTGTAATTTGGAGAGTTTAAGGCCAAATGTGGGATGTTGTTTGAGGTGTTATAAGTAATAAAAGGATCAAAGGTAATCCATGAGTCTTTGATTAAAACTCTGCTGATCTGACGTGGAAGGAAGATAAAACGGAGAGACCGACCAAAAATGATCTTGGCAGAAACACTTCGAGTAAGTATTTTGATTTGATGTCTTTTAATTGTTCTTGTATTGTTCACGATGGTTTAAGATGAATATTTAAGGGCAGCTTGTATATTTTTTTTTTTTCAATTCATGTCAAAATGCCAAAACGTACGCTTTCTCTCAACGCTAAAAAGCCACCAGCTAAGAAATACTACAACAAGTTTAACAACGCTTGGATACCAGAATTTAAGTGTGTGCAGGCGAGTAGCAAAGGTCCTGACTTTGCATTGTGTCTTTTTAGGCTGGTGAATCAATGATTGGACATCTACATGTAGAGATGACCAGGCTGCTAAGAAAGCTTCTGGGAAAGTTTGTTTCAACCAAGGTCATCACCAGTGAACCAGATCTTACTAATGTGAAGTTCAGACTTCTAGAAAATAAGCATAAAAGCACAAAAATTATGTTCAAGTCCTAGATAAAATATATCCGCAAGTTAAAAATGTATTACTTAATATTTAATTTTAAAGTTGGGATAAATGATTAAAATCATGTGTTTTTTAACTGTTTATTTCAAGTCTAAATCTAATTTGTTTAAAATTAATTACAGTGGTGAAACTTGCCAACAGATTTTTGGACATAAGCCTAGAAGAGAAACAAGCCCTTGAGAATGAGCCTCAGGAATACATATCAAGTCCAAGCCAGGAACTTCCTCCTCGGGGTGAAATGAGCTTGGAGCAGTATTGGAGATCAGTCAGCAGCCTCAGAAACCCAGCAACAGGAAAACTTAAGTTAGAACTTCTTTCCAGACTGAGTGTAGTTGTCCTATCATTGCCACATTCCAATGCTGACACAGAGATGACATTCTCCATTCTTCGGAAAATCCAGAGTGATTCAAGGGGAAGTCTGGACCAGAAAACTATTGAGAGCATGCTAAGTGTGAAGATTGACAATCACAGTGAATGTCACCAGTGGTCACCAGACAGTGATCTTGTGAAGGAAACTAAAAGTGCAAAATCTTTGCAGTGAACTGTGAGATGTACAACTCTTCCTTTTTCATTTAATTAACAATATACTGGCTCATATTAAGTAACTATTATTGTAACATTTTCCATCAGATTCTGAATCTGAATCATGTTCAAAATTTGTGTTTTATTATAATATGAAGAGAATACATATTATGTGATAAAATGAACTTGTTTTGTTTTCAATCCCCTTAAAACACGTAAAATTTATGCCGATAAAAAATCTACCTTTTTAGAAGCCAATCTACTGATCAAAATTTGTAAATCTACTGGTTTGAAATCCTGGTTCTGTCACAGGTATGTGTATCCAAAGGATACCCATTTTGTTACTCCATACGATAAAAAGGTCTGGATGACTGGGTCCAGGAAAATTAATGTTTTACCATTTCATTGTTGGGAAGTGACAAACATATTTTATTCTTTATAGCATTCAGATATTTTGTATGGTAGGAATAATAATAAAAAAGTAGTAAAGCTTTACAACTACTTCATGATATTTGTTTTTAAAAAAAAGTTTCTTGTATATTTTTTTAAAAATCTCAAACTTTATTTTTTTCTGTAATGATTGTCATGACTGGTATTTTTTAATCATGATGTGGTGTGAGGGGGAAGAAATATACTACCTATACTGATTGCAGATATAAATATTCTCAAAAAATAAAAAATAAATATAATACTCTGTGGCACAGAATTTTTATTTCCATGGTACAAAGTTAAAGGGAGGAAATATGGTACCAAATATTATTTGGTTGTGTATAATATGTGCCCAACTGTGTCAATACAGAACTGTTGGTGTTCTGCTGTTTATTCTGCTTGAACAGGGTATATCTCAGACAGAACTGTTGGTGTTCAGCTCTTTGTTCAGCTTGTACAGGTAGATTTTAGATGCAGAACTGTTGGTGTTCAGCTGTTTGTTCTGCTTATACAGGTAGATCTTAGACACAGAACTGTTGGTGTTCAACTGTTTGTTTTGCTTGTACAGGTGGATCTTAGACACAGAACTGCTGGTGTTCTGCTGTTTGTTCTACTTGAACAGGGTAGATCTTAGACACAGAACTGCTGGTGTTCTGCTGTTGTACTTGAACAGGGCAGATCTTAGACACAGAACTGCTGGTGTTCTGCTGTTTGTTCTACTTGAACAGGGTATATGTTAGACACAGAACTGCTAGTGTTCTGCTGTTAGTGTTACTTGAACAGGGTAGATCTTAGACACAGAACTGCTAGTGTTCTGTTTGTTCTATTTGAACAGGGTATATGTTAGACACAGAACTGCTAGTGTTGTGCTGTTTGTTTTACTTGAACAGGGTATATGCTAGATACAGAACTGCTGGTGTTCTATTGTTTGTTTTACTTGAAGAGGGTATATGTTAGACACAGAACTGCTGGTATTCTGCTGTTTGTTCTATTTGAACAGGGTAGATCTTGATGTGCCTTTTTATTATATTTTGAATTATGTTTTACTGAAATTTATCAGTGAGAAATTTTGTTACATTGCCACTGTTTTGTGATCTCTGGAACAACTTTTTTTTACTATTAGGAAATATGTTTCTGGAACTACTTTCTTTTCACATTAAAAAATATATCTGACCCAAGATAAGATATATTTCCATATTTAATTCTCTCTCTCTCTCTCCCCCCCCTACAGGTGTGAATGTATCATAAATAAATTGTCTGTTTACTTTACTTTATGAGTGTATTTTGAAGCAGTGTCAAGTTGCTAGTCCTAAAAAAGTTGAAAAGCAAAAAACTCCAAATCACTTCAAGTCGATTTCAGATATTAGCCTAATTACAATTTCTACATGAATCATCATTGACTTAACATACCATGTCATGTTTCTATTCGATATTAAGTGTCACCTATTGTCAAGATGTGTCATGGCCTGATGTTTGAATAAATTGAAGTATGTTGGGGTGGGAGGATGTGGAAAAGGTCAGAGGAAACTTAGACTAAAACCTGATAACTTCTGTGACAAATGATAACAGTTTCAAGGCAAAACTCTTAATTGTATTAAAATACTAAAACTTGGTTAAGCAGCGATTTTATCGCTCATTACACTCATATCTATGCTTGTAAACACTGGAGAAATCAGGCATGGATGAGTGCTAATTGCAAACTGAAATCAAGTGATTATTAAAATTTGTGGTTTATTTGTTCATTAAATTTCATATCCACCTGAACAAAGATCAATAATTGTATTATATCTGCTGAACAATGTACTATATATACTCGCTTATAAGTCCTGTCCAACATCGACCCAGATCTGTCATCACATAATGCACTGGCAGATCAGGGTCTATATTGTTTGTTCTACTGATTACTCCTAACAAACTGCATCGATCCAGATCTGTCGTCACATAATGTGCTGGCAGATCAGGGTCTATATTGTTTGTTCTACTGATTACTCCCAACAAACTACATCGACCCAGATCTGTCATCACATAATGTGCTGGCAGATCAGGGTCTATATTGTTTGTTCTACTGATTACTCCTAACAAACTGCATCGACCCAGATCTGCCAGCACATTATGTGATGGCAGATCTGGGTCTGTGCTTTTCACAGTTGGACCCAACTTATACATGAGTATATATGGTAGATATTCTCTATGTATTTATGTGACAGCTGTTTAGGATATGCTGTTTGTGGCTGGGTGAATGATATATGAGTAAATATGGTAGAAAAGTTTCCAGCTTATCTGCATAAAGCACACAAGTATATTTATTGCTACTCTCGGCCTTAACGTTGTAATTTTCATGCTTTATGTTGAAATCATCCAAATTAAAGTTTTCATCAACAAAATTATTTGGACTACCTGTAAGCTAAACTTTATCGTACTTATAAAAGCTTGATACTGTACTGTTCTTCAGCTGTATAGTAAATTAAAAAGAGGAAAATAAAATTTTATTTTCTTAATTTGCAGCAAGATGTTAAACGCCACCTCAACCCTCAAGATGTACATAATCCTTCATCAAAATCTGGTAAGTGTTTAAAATCTGATATATATGCAAATGCTATACCATATTTTCTTGTATTTAATGCATGTAAAACTGCAAACAGTGTAGGCACATATCTGCAGTAATGTAAAGCACTAGAAGATTTTGTTTTTCTTTCTATTTATAACATTAAGAAAAGAATGGAAACCCAGTTGTCATAGGCAGATTGGGAGTCTGTTGTTTCCAGTTGGGTGTGGGTTATTTGTGGTTTATAAAAATGCAGTATTCATCTTTCAGAGACTTTAAAACTTTATTAGCATTCCATCATTTTTGTAAAATTCAAAAACAACACCATCGATTATTCATTTGGTTGCAATGCTTTCACACAGACAAATTGCATTGCTTTCACACAGACAAATTGCAATGCTTTCACACAGACAGATTGCAAAATCACATGTCAAATTTGATCTGTATATGAAACTTTCTTCAATATTATTCAGATAAAGCTGCCATTAACTCTTTTGCATATGTTGCAAATGCCAGGACACAGTGGGTACAGCATAATTTTTTTACATCTGTTTGTCTGTCTTATACTTCAGCGTCTCAGTACATTGGTCCCTAACTGTAAAGTGCATCAGTATAACACAGTCCCTCATGTAACAGTGTAACTGTCATGAATCCCATTTTGTGGATGAATGCAATTTTGGTATTTAACCTACCTCTGTATAAAGCAATCTCACTTATAATGAAGTGCTATTTTATGGCTTCCATTACAGTTTCATAATGAGGGATTATTGTATCCTTATAATAATTTCAGGAACAGATTGACTTTAATAATAATAATAATAATAATAATAATAATAATAATAATAATAATAATAATAATAATAAATACTTTACTTTATGAGAGTATCTCAGTTAGTAATAACATACTATTCTCCCCTGAGGCCCTCAGGATACATTAAGTATAAAAGCACAAAGTGCATATAATATGCATTAACAGAGCAAATTGGAGTGCATGTCTTTCATTATTTACAATGACAACTGCCTTTCAAGATAATGGTTATACAATTTTGTTGTGAACACATTTAGATTTGTTTCTGATCTAATGGTTATTGGGAGTTCATTCCATAAGATAGTACCAGAGTAAGGAAATAAAAGTATTTGTTTTTGGAAATGGTGTTCTGCAATGATCATTTGAAATCGATCTCAGTCTGATTATATCAAGCAATGCAATGATCCAAATTCCCTGCTAATCCATACAAGAGGGCTTGAAACAGAAGTTTTCAGATAAATGGGGCTTCATTGTCATTTTATTAAATATATAAGGTCTGTTGATTAATTATTTCCTTTCAGTAATTATTAATATATTCTATAATTATCCTTCCATTTCCAGCTCATCACCCTAGCTCCCCTCACATTCCATCTAGTCTGAGTGCTGACACCTTCATGTCCACAATCCCAGAAAACATCCAGAATGTCCTGGTCAAGGAGCCCACCTGGGACATTGACATATTTCAGTTGGAAAAAGTTACATCTAAAAGGTGCGCTAAAATAGTGAATACTACATGAGTGTTTGTGAGATTTGATATTTATGTGAACAAGTTTTATTCCTATTGGCAGATGCAGTTTGCATGATTTATGATGTTAACTTGGCTTGGATCAACCATACATAAGTGTGTGTATACCCCCCCCCCATATATATATATATATATACACCTCTCCCTCGATAACTCGCGCACAACGGGGTCCAAAAACATAGACTGCACTATAAGCAAGGGCGCGAGTTACTGAGGGACCTCAAAAAAAATTAAGAAGGGGATGCCATCCCCGCTGGACATCAAGAAAACTGCAGTGGGGGGGGGGGATGGGACTGTTTAATGGCTGAATACTTGTTTAATAATTACATTGGGAATAATTGTCAAAAAAAGTGTTTTTTCTAATGTAGTTGTTTGCTTTTCTGTATAAATTACCATTATTTTCAAGATACCGAACCTCTGAAAGATCATTAACAACATTAGTCCAAGCGGTTTCAACAACACGTATACGCCAAAACATTGTGTATTACATCACTGCTTTTTGTTGTTGTCAATTCACAACTAAACAAGATTACTTTTTTCAAAAACTAGGGACATTTATTTCGTGAAACAACCGTCAACATCAAAAATCGATTTATTTATTGTTCTAATAATAAAGTATGGATGCCGTGATTTCATATAAAGTAACAGTGAAACTTCATCTCATCCTTGAGGAAATCCCTGAGTAGCAAGGTAGAAATTTTAAGTTCAATACAAACTCTGGAACTCGCTTCTCCGTAATGAACCGTGTCTGTAAAACAAAGTTTTTTATTCTCGAAGTACCCATTTGGCGGCTTGGTTGCCTTCTATCTTTGATCACATTTGTGAATGAGTAGGCTTATTTAAGGTAGTTTAATTATATTACTTACATAATAATATTTATAACAATGTTCAATTGATCAATTAAAATGAGTTGACCTGACACACGTCCGTGACCGCTAGCTCTTACGCAGGCAGGATTTGCACGCCTTTTAACTTTTCTGTTATTCCACCCCCTTTCTTTGGCTTGATACAAAAGATGTAATTAACGTGATAATACAAAGCAGGTGTGCTATTAATTGAGTGTAACAACACAACAAATACTTCTGCAAGTCAGAGATAAAAAGAACGGCCGGCACTTAATGAGGTTCTCACGCAAACGCTCGCGGCGATAGGTGGGTCGGTTGAATTATATTTTTCATGTTTGAATACAAGAGGGCATATTGCATTTATGATGATTACATTGAAACCGATTTAAAAGATATAACTAACGCACAAATTTCACTTGACAAAACTTATTTAATTGGTATTTATTTGTAAAATGTTGCCACCATTAGGTATTAGTGACATTTTCATTGATCAAAATTTTGTCGTATATTTTTATTTATAGTGTACTGAGAATGTTCTTTGGAAAGAAAATTGAACAAAATATATGACTTCTTATTCAAAGTTGAAAATTTCTTGATGTTGATTCAAATTTCCGGGTACTGACCACTGTTTTTGACGATAAAACGTGCGATATATCAAGGTTTCATTTACTAATTTTGATCGCGATTTTTTTCACCTTCAACAAATAGGGGCCATTTTTTTTTCTTTTTTTTTCTAGTTTATAAAAATCGGATCCACGCCTGACCCCGCGTTATAAGCGGGTTCGCGAGTTATCCGGGTGCGAGTTATCAAGGGAGCGGTGTGTATATATATATATATATATATATATATGAAAGATCCTAAAATGGCCATATTAGCCACACATGACCAACAAATGAGCTCAAATGACAGTTTGCTAACTTGACATGTTGGACATATCAGCATGTACCGTAATCATGGTAAGTCTTGGGACACCCTTATTTATTTTCAAAAGTAATTTTTTTATGACCTATAAAAGTTGGGACACGAAGTAAAAGCAATTTTTTCATGTACTATAAGTCTTGGGACACCTAAAACATTTTTTTTTCTCTACTGATTGATCGGCGTATTTTATCGATCGTAACCTCATGTAAAATAAACAGGACTTCGTGGTTGTTAAGGGAATCTCATTATCAATTATTACATGGAAATATTATAAATTATTATAATTTGTTTGAAGAGTCAATAAATATATTGAATTTTTCTCTGTTTTCTTATTATTTCTTTTTTTTATCAAATTAAAATATGTATAATTTCAGACGATGACAAGAATTGAACATTAGCGGTACATTATACCCATTCAACAATAACTTCTCCCTTTTGTGCTCTAGTTTACTATTGTCAGTATATGCATTATTGCATTAAAATTGTCGAAAGTCACCTGTAATTATTGGGGAGTTTTTTTCCCTGAAAATGGGAATACCTAATTCATTACAATGTGATACCAGGATGAGAACAACGAAAATAGTGTTTATTTCAACTCTATAATAGCATTTATTGTACGCATGTTTACATCATGGCGTCACCACGTGTACATTGAAGATTTTACTTGTGATGAATGAAGTACATACATTGAATTCGAATCATAGGCACCACTGCATTAAACTTAAATAATGCCTTTAAAATATGATAAAGAAGTTCAAGAAATAATGCTTTTAAAATAAAAACTCCGTGGTAGTTTGCTTTGATGTAAGCGACCTTAAATAAGTTCCTGTTTACTCAGCTACGGTAATCATGCTAATAGTATGCAGTAGAAGCCAATCACACATCAAAGTACCGGCATTGCTGCCGGACAAAATTCCTCTTTATCCAAGCCAATTTCAGGGTTTTAACAATTAACTGGCCTGGATTGCTGTCGGAAAACAAAAGACAAATTCGCCAATTATAAGCTAGGGAGACGCCAAAACAACCAGCTTGCCAAAATCAAAAGTGGAATGAATAATGCGTGGAAAATTATCATTTTGTGAAGCCGAAACACAAAACTAAAATGGATCCATGGTGCTCTTAATCGATCTATATTCAGAATTTTAACATATATTACGATCATTCTTTCATGAATATATGACAGTTATTTGAATTTATGCTGGTTATGTGCTTTATATAATTAAACATGAGTGCCTTTTCATATACATTACATCACTTTGTAGGATCGCTTATACCACTGAAAAACAGTAACTGTTGAGCGTGTGAATCCAAATAAATAAAACAGCAATGAACGTGTAGCTGAAATGTAATCTGGAAGAATGCGATTTGGTAAAAATGATGAATAAAGCAAAATCTACATCGAATATTTTTGGGAATAAACAAGGATATAAGTGACGCCAAATACAATTTGCACTGTGTAAGAACTGTACACTATAGTACAGGTCTTCCGTTAAATGTAAGCGGCCCATGAATTATGAAGTCTTTATTTACCTTTATTTTAAATCATGTTGGAGAAATCGGAAAATATGCACATGCAAAATAATGACATAAAACAGTCATAGTAGTTTATAACAGTTTATTGATGAATGATGTGGTAATTGAATGAGCTGGTCACTGCTGTGTGACGTATGGCGATCTTCCCAATTTTGTCTTCACATTTTTTTGTGTCTGCAAGTTTTGGGACACCGACAATTTTATATATTTTACATGCATATAAGTCTTGGGACATGAAAAAAAATTATTATTTTTTCGTGTCCCAAGACTTACCATGATTACGGTATAAGACCTTTAACACAAAATATGTGTAGCCTTGGCCCTA
This sequence comes from Margaritifera margaritifera, assembly GCA_029931535.1. Taxonomy (NCBI): domain Eukaryota; kingdom Metazoa; phylum Mollusca; class Bivalvia; order Unionida; family Margaritiferidae; genus Margaritifera; species Margaritifera margaritifera. The sequence goes on along the minus strand of JAQPZY010001673.1, from coordinate 2,978,644 downwards.
ATTTAAAAAAAAAGATACTAGCAACAACAACTAGCTTTTATTATCATCCCCAATACTTGTTTGAGGACCTGATCAAATGCCTGTTAAGTGTTATGTATTTGCGAGGCAGTATGTCTGATTGTTGTCGGTTAATAATTAATTCTTAAAAACAGTACAGTGGCATAAAATACTGATGTCTGGTGCAATTCTGTAAGTATAACTTTCTGAAGAAACTTTTCTCAAAAAAAAATCATCTTTATAAATAAATAGTTTGAGAGAAAACTAGTGAAGCATAGAAGGATAACACTAAAACTGAAGTAAGCTTAGGTCCAGAACTGAAACCAGTACATTTCATAATTAAGTATGTCAATATTTTCTTTTTTGTTACAACTTGTTATACCTCCTTCGAATATTTTTATATTAAACTTCACAAATATCTAGCTAATACGTTAATTTTTGGGAAAAAATGTCTGGCAAGAGTCACAAGAGTTTCTTTTCTTGGAGAATACACTATCTACAATAACACAGATAAAAGTGACTTAAAGGACAATCTACTGAGGGGCTTTGTTGTGAGGGTCCAATGTATTTAGTTAGTGCCAGGAGAACATGCATGCTATCCAAGGTTCGATCCCTTGTTATGACATGGATATGTAGTCACCTATTTAAGGTGTATATTAATTTTTTTAGGGCACCGTATGTACTTGATTATAATCCCATTCAGTTTTAAGTTTACCCCCTCCCCCTTTCGAGACTATTAATGGCAACATATTACTATGACCGGCTTATAAGTTGAGATGAAAAGTTGCTGTTTGAAAGATCCACTAAGCCATCATTAATACATGAAACAAAAACAAAGTCTTTTATATATGTTAGCAAGTAAATATATACATGTATTTCATAATAAGAAAATGTATATTTCATTACAAAATTACAAATTACTGACTCTCTTCCTGAGTGTTTAGTGATGTACAAAATGTGAATAGATAATAAATGAGATATTTGAATAACAGTATTGAAATTAAACTTAAATTTTCCAAGTCACCTTTTTAGTCTTTTGTGTGTTCTGGTTCAAACCGCAAGAAATCCTAACAACGCTGTTCAGGGCTGTAGCACAGATGTTATACCACCAGGTATCACAACCTTACAAGTCCTGTGTCACCACTGGTGAATAGATTCTAGACAATTGTCAATTGCACAATTAAACACCTGCAGTTTGTACGTTAGAACTCAGCTGGTGATTAGAGTACCAGTAATACAGTACCTATATCCACTATAGGGCAGTAAAACACACATGACTGCCAATGATGTAGACTCACATCTGTCAGCACCGTGGTTTAGGGTAGCAAAAAATATCGCAATCATGTGGTGTTTGTTCAATAATTGCCTAGGAGGATATCGGCAATTGACTGACAGTCACACAGTGGAAGGGTAGCTAAAAATATCACTAACAAGTGGTGTTTGTTCAATACTCGCCTAGAGGGATATCAGCATTTGAATACAGGAAGTTAAAAGAAAACCATTTGATGATGGGCAAAGCTGGGAAAGACTTTATTTTGGTTTGATTTCTGCATCAGTAATATGCATAATGAGAGCATGCACTATGTTATCTTTGTCAAATCTGCAATTTACCAACATGTTACTCAGCAGCCAGATCAATAGAATGATCAAAAGCCAAATTAGAATGGATATTGTCAGTTACATGAGTAATTAATACAAGTACTTTGACTCTAGATCTTTACATGGGATCACAAACAAGTGTAGTTCAATGACTAAGATAAAAAAAAGTAATAGTTGATTATGTTACTGGATTGCATATGCAACCTTTAATAAAAGAAAGACAAAGCCATATCATGTTTAGCATAAATCAATCTCTAATGCAGTGTTGCACCTAGGATCCAAAGGTCAGGGGACACTGCATCCCTCACCCTCCAGATTTGGGGGACACACAACATTTTAAAGGAACAAGGGAAAATTGTAGTACATAATGCACTAGAAGTGCTAAAAAAAATTAGATAATCTTATTTGCTTTGACAGTTTTGCCACCTTAACTTTCTCATATTTTCCTTGGACATTTACATGATTGCAATAAACGTTTTATCGCGTGATCAAATAACCTGAAATGAACTGCACCATGGAATTTTAATACTTTAAAAGTATTAAATAATTAATCAAATGACAAATTGTGTATTTGCATAAATTAGTACCATGTTTCAATAATTCAGCCTGAGAATAAATTAAATCTTCACTGCAGTAGGTGTGACTTTAACCTCGAAAAAACGTTACAATAGCGGCAGTCAAAGACTAGCAACTCGGCCGACTACCACAAACTTTGAATGTTTTCATTGGCAGATTCATTGTTTTTAAATGGATATTCTTTGCCATCTTACAGGTTTTATCCCTTTTAGCGACTTTGGCCATTGCTTGCGCCAACATAGACGTGGATGCATATTCACAAAGGAAAAGTGTAGGCATATTTATGAACACAAATATCACTTGCATTACCATCAAACCAACTACTAAACTATTGAAAGCAGCAAAGACTGCATGTAATTAAAACTACATTCCACTGTCCAATGGATTTTAAAGACAGTAACTTGGTTTATTTTTGTATTTAATGTCTGTGAGATTGTGACCATTGTTGTGGTGATGTTATTTGACAATGCTAAGTCTACCCTTTTTTTTTTCTTTTTTTTGGGTTTGTAAGTATATTACATACTTCAGAGAAAACAGATTGTATTTTTCTTTTATTCAGACTTGAATTTCCAGTCATTTGCTATAGGCTAATTTGAAAAGATAGCTTATTCTCATTTGGATGACGTTGTGCACTGATCCCTCTTGGGGCCTCAAAACACTTTTATAGTCTCGGAAAAAACCCAACCTTGTCCGAGAATATGGCAAGTATGACATAATCACAACCACACAGAGAACAAATGAAATTAAAATAATATACCAAGTTTCTGTCTTCAAAATCCATTGGACAGTGGAATATTTTCTTCATTAGATGCAGTCTTTGCTGCTATCAATAGTTAAGTGTGTGGTGGTGGTGGTGGGGGGGGGGGATTTGAAGGTAATGCAACTGTCATTGTGTTCATCTTTTCACTCATTAGTGACTGGATGGTACTGTTCTTCAGACTTTCCCAAAGATCTTGTTGAATGTTTCTCAGCATAAAAAAATTATCTTTTTGAATCTGCATTGCTGTGAGGGAGCATCAAACATGCTTTGTTAAAGGATACCGTACACTCCAGAGTGACTGATGTCGATATGATGTTTGCAGTGTGTGCAAAAAATTAAATGCTCGCCCTTGCTGCTGTGCTACAGAAAGTCAAACTCCATCAAGGATTTCTGAAATTTAGTTTTGCTGGACTTGACTCATTTTACAAATGGCTTATCCTTCCCAGAATCACAGCTGCATTTTGACATTTTGCCTTGAAACATGAATCACACCTGTACATTATTCCAACTACCAAAATAATCATTTTTTGCGTTTTATATATGGAGTGAAATCTGAGTTCAAAGAAACGTTGCCGCTGATCATGAACTTACCAATAATCTTTAGTAAAGATGGCTTAAACATTCTCATTCAAGGCAGTGATGCGTAATAATTTTTGTTCTTCAACACACATCTCTTTCATTTACCTAACTTCAAACAAATTGGGTTGTTCCACTCATGCAGAGTACTTTACATATGTAAATTAGCTTAATGGACTCGCCAACAGCAGTCTTCAAAGAATTTAACATGGCATAACCCTAGCTATTCTCAGCCTATTAAATAATCTGTGAAATGGTGGTTGCTTATCTCTGACCATCTTACCTTTTAATTACCTCTATGATAATCAGCTATATAAGCTGTGCTAAGGATAGTTATCCATGTGCTCTAAGCAGGACTGTTTAATGTTTATACAGACTACATGCTATGGACATATGTAGTGGTGGTCAAAAAATGTCTCTATCACTCTGTTTATTTTTTTAAATATTTTTTTTAAAATTCAAAGATGACTGAAAATCAAGTTTTTTTAAACATGACCGTGTCGCAGGTGGAGGTGGGATGGTTGGGAGTCAAAAATTGTGTTTTTTGTGTGACATATCGTGTTACAGCAGGTACGTTACTTACCATACATACATGTACTTGCTGAAAGAAATAGATGAATTATGTCTGATAAGTATTTCAAATGTTACAGATATGCATTAAATGTAGTGGTGGTGGAGATCGGTAGATTTTACGTAATTTAAAATAAATCAGTGTAAAGAATCTGTTATGCAGCATGTGGATTTATTTCGTACTGTGTCTAAGATGGTCATGGAAATAAAATCATGAAAGCTATGAAACTTCTGTGGAGAAAATCATGCCATATAGGTTGCTGTATTGATGGACTTTCTCCTGTAGTTTATTCAGGATTCAAAACTTACATATTTTACTAATAACAAAAAACATTTTATTTCAGAACTCTGGTGTACTTGGGTATGAAAACCTTGATGCGTTTTGGTGTGTGCCAATTCCTGAACATCAGTGAGACTTGCCTGATGAATTGGTTACAGATGATCGAGTCAAACTACCATTCGTCCAACACATACCACAACTCCACTCATGCTGCTGATGTCCTACACTGTACTGCTTACTTCCTTGACAAACAGAAAATCAAGGTCAGTTGATCTTCTCTTATTCTACTTAAATTTAGTTTATTGTGAATTTACTAGTTTTCATTGAGTACCAAATTATATAGATTTCGGGTTTAGTACAAATCATGAATTTACCCAACAATGGTCATTCTGCGGACACATTGGGACTCTTTCCCAAATCCATGAATATTGGTACCGACAAAAATGCCACTTTTTGCAAAACCATGAAAAATCATACCAAGGAAAATATATGAATGATAAGTAACTAGAAAAATTAAATTAAATTAAAAAACAGCTCCTAGCCTACTGGTCAAGGGCTTGTTCTTGCCACGTACCAGTTGTTTCCATAGGCCATGATAGGGCTAATATCTATAAAATTAATAAAAATATAATAATAGGGTTAATAATGTATGCAAATATTTTCATATTATGCATGCCTTTAAAAGATTATTTTGCAAGATACTTTTAAAAGTATGCATTACAAATAAAAATTTGCATTTGCTCGTGAGATATTAGCGCTATGGTAGTAACTGGTACTTGATGAGAATTGGTTCTCTGCAAGTATGGTAGGAGCAAGTGGACCATAAGCATACTTCTGTTTACACAGTTACCTAATGTTTTGCATGCCAATCATTTATCAAGGTAACTGTAATATTTTTGTTTAGCACATTTATTAGTTCTACAGATCATAGACCAGAAGAGCTTATGGGATGGCCTGTTGTCCATCGTCCATCCGTCGTCTGTCGTCCATCGATCTGTTAGCACAAGTTTGTTATCACTACTCCTCCTAAACTACTTAGAGGATTGCGATAAAAAAAATTTCACACAATCGTCCCAAGGTCTAATTGGTACTAAATGAAAATGGTACTGCTCAGACATCCAATCAGACAGTTGCCATCTTGTAAATCTTGTTATTGCTACTCCTTCTGAATGGAACATCATATCAACATGGTGTTTTCACTAAAAGACTTATTATGATGTCTAGTTAGTCCTAAATAAAAATGGTACCAATATGACATCCAATATGGCCACTACCGCAGCCATCTTGAAAATCTTGTTATTGCTTCTTCTCCTGAATGGAAAGTCATATCTGTATGGGGTTTACACCAGTAGACTTCTTGTGATGTCTAGTAGGCCCTAAATGAAAATGGTGTCACTCAGGACACCCAACATGGCCGTCATGATGAGCATCTTGAAAATCATATCACTACAGCTCCAGGACAGAGGGTCATAACAACATGGGGTTTTCAGTAAGGGACTTCTTATGATGTCTAGTTGTTCCTAATGAAAATGGTGCCCATCTGACATCGAATGTGGCCACCACAGCAGTCATCTTGAAATTTTTTTAATTGCTACCCCTCCTGAATGGAAAGTCATATAAACATGGGGTTGTCACTGGAAGACTTCTTATAGTGTCTAGTTAGTCTTAAATGAAAATTGTGCCTATGTGACATCCAATATGTCCACCATAGTGGCCATCTTAAAAATCTTGTTTTAGCTACTCCTAGGTGGACTAGGTGGAAAGTCCTAGGTGGAAAGTCATACTGACTTGGGGTTTTCACCAGAAGACTTATTATGATATCTTGTTGGTCCCAATAAAAATGATGCCAATCTGACAACCAAAATGGCTACCATGGTGCCATCTTGAAAATCTAGTTATCACTACTCCAGAATTGATGGTCATATCAACACAGGATTTTTACCAAAACACTTCTTGTGATATTTAGTTGGTCCTAAATGCAAATGATGCCAATCTTATATCAAATATGGCTGCCACAATGGTCATCTGGAAAATCTTCTTATTGGTACTCTTCCTGAGTGGATGGTCATGTTGGAATATGGGTTTTCACCAAAAGTCTTCTAATGATGTCCAGTTTGTCCTAACTTAAAATGGTACTGATTTTACATCCAATATGGCCACCACAGTGGCTAATTTTTTGGAAATTTTGTTGCCCACAAGTATCAGAGATGGTTTCAGCACTCGGCAGTTTAAAAAAAGTAATGGTCTTGTCTTGAATTCCTTAAATTTCTTTGTGGACAGTAGAGTGTCGGTCCCTTCAGGGGACTCTTGTTTAGGGTTTTATTTCAGACTTGTTTTGGAACATTTGAAAATAATATTTTTCGGACATTAGAGGGGAAGATGTACAAATTCGAAAACAGATTCTGTAAATCACAATATTTACATGCATATAATTTTGTGGATTTAGTGAGGACACTGAATTGGGGGAAAGTATTATTCATCAGGAAGAATATATGATAACATGTTGTCATGATGCAGTAATTTGTAACAATATTATGTCACTAATATCATGATTGCATTGAATATTTTCTAAACTTGAATGATACCCTCATGTAATTTAATGACACAAAGTAAGACACAAAAAATCCTTGATAACTTCAAAATCAGGCACTCGATTACTCACCATCACTTGAATGATGTTCCGCTCAGGTCTGCTCAATTCTGCTCAGTTTTGATCAATTCTGCTCAGTTTTGCTCAATTCTGAACAATCATGCTTGGTCTTGCTCAGTTCTGCTCAGTCCTGATGTAGAACATTTCCTTGTCTGTGACCTCAATAAATTCACAACAACTGAAAACTTGAACAAAAAATTTGAGCTTGCAGCATTTTGAGTTTTTGAAGTTATACTGTAATCACAATATTTTTAAATCACAGTATTTTTGAAATTTTACTTTTAAGTCATTTCTGTTTATTTTTTACATCAGCTGATGACTTTTGTTACGTTAGAAAGTAGATGTATAAATTTGAATGTAATTATTCATTGAATTCTTCAGATTAGAAGAAATATATCAGTTGAGAAAATAAATTTCAAATTCTTTTTGTACTTTAGGCTGTATTTGACGAAGTTGATGAGATTGCCAGTTTATTAGCAGCAGTAATTCATGATGTTGACCACCCAGGAAGAACCAACGCCTTCCTCATCAACTCCAACACTGAACTTGCTCTACTCTACAATGATCTGTAAGCCTTTCACAGACAGAGGGAGATATAATTCATGTTGATATGATAAAAATGGTTATTATTGTAAACATCTAATCATTTAGGTCCCAAGGAGCTGTTTAATAGTAATAATAATGCTTTATTTATGGAAGGTAACTCATTGAGTACAAAACTATTCTTCCTTGAGTCCTTTTCAACAATTCACATATGTACAATATACAACAGTATTCAACACTAGCTTAAATGAAATATGATGCTTTAATTATTCCCCACCCAAATTGGTACATATATTAGACAGTGGTATAGATGTGTCTTTGGATATTCACAATTGTTCAGTTTCAATATTTGTAATGTTTTTTCAAGATTTGTCTGTCTATCCATTAGAGACGAGTATTGTCTAGAAAAATCATATTGCAATAAAGTGCAATACCCCTCTGGTGTATTGCAATACTTGTCACTGTGTAATACTCAACTATGACAATACTTGTCCCTGTGTAATACTCAACTATGACAAGACTTGTCACTGTGTAATACTCAACTATGACAAGACTTCAGGGAATTTGGCGATGGGTGTGAAGTTCAATTTTGTGTGTGGCTTTCCTAGGTAACGATGGCCCATGAGTCCTGTCAATTAGTTTTGTTGCTCCATTGCTTTATTTCACTAGAGCACAGAGTGCACCACCACAGAGTTTTATTTCACTAGAGCACAGAGTGTACCACTACATTGTTTTATTTCACTAGAGCACAGAGCATACCACTACATTGTTTTATTTCACTAGAGCACAGAGTGCACCACTACATTGTTTTATTTCACTAGAGCACAGAGTGTACCACTACATTGTTTTATTTCACTAGAGCACAGAGTGTACCACTACATTGTTTTATTTCACTAGAGCACAGAGTGTACCACAACCTTGTTTTATTTCACTAGAGCACAGAGTGTACCACTACATTGTTTTATTTCACTAGAGCACAGAGTGTACCACTACATTGTTTTATTTCACTAGAGCACAGAGCATACCACTACATTGTTTTATTTCACTAGAGCACAGAGTGTACCACTACATTGTTTTATTTCACTAGAGCACAGAGTGTACCACTACATTGCTTTATTTCACTAGAGCACAGAGTGCACCACCACAGAGTTTTATTTCACTAGAGCACAGAGTGTACCACTACATTGTTTTATTTCACTAGAGCACAGAGTGTACCACAACCTTGTTTTATTTCACTAGAGCACAGACTACACCACCACAGAGTTTTATTTCACTAGAGCACAGAGTGTACCACTACATTGTTTTATTTCACTAGAGCACAGAGCATACCACTACATTGTTTTATTTCATTAGAGCACAGAGTGTACCACCACAGTGTTTTATTTCACTAGAGCACAGAGTGCAGATGGCTATTTATTTGTCTACAGAACCATCTTTCAATGTTTTTTTTTTAACCAAAAATGTTTTTGGACATTGGTTTTGGCCTTCTTGTTTATAACAAGCTCTAAGTCTTTCTTCTGCTCATTTGCCATTTAGGAAGGATGTCAAAGGGACACAACTCTCATGAAATAACAAAGTATAGTCTCAAAACTATGATTAGTATGAAACAGTTATTAATGATTGAACTTCTATGTGCAATTACCTGATAAATTAATCATTAGTAGACATTTTAAAATAGGTTTGTGACTACTTATGTTAACAACTTGAGGTTTTAAGCTGTCAAAGTCATGTCCTTGTGTATAACAATTAGTTCTCATTAGATGTTCATTCCTAAAAAACTTTTCCTACCGTTGACAGTAAATATTTAGCTCTTGCATACAGATAGGACCTTAAACTGTCAATGGATTAATCCCTATACAATTTATTCACTTAATTCATTCATAAAAAAAACTTATTGGAAAAAAAGGACTTAGTGCTTTCATGTTGTGATGCATTGAATGCTAAAGACATACCACAATTTACCATTGTATTGGTTTATCAACACCCCCCTACCATCCATCCATCCATTATCTAAACTTTATTTCCAGGGCAAAATTCTAAAACTGTTTAAGATGTATATTTGAAATTTGGTATGCATATTAAACTAATGGTGTAGATAGATTTGCCTTTTGCTATTCACAATTTTTTATTTCCAATATTTTTAACATCAGTTCCATCATTCACACTTTCAGTTCTGGAGGAAAACTCCAAAATCTTTGATATCTCTATGAAACTTTATACACATATTAGACTTGTTGTTTATATGTGCCTTTTGCTATAAGGATTTCTTCATTTTCAATATTTTTTAACATTTTTTTCCATCATCAATCATTCACACTTTCACTTGTGGAGCAAAATTCAGAGGAGATATAACAAGTTGTGTCAAAAAAGAAAGCATTGATATACCTAATTATTAAATGCACTGGAAAGTGTGTCATTTATAGTTTCAGATTTGCTGCTGTTTTAGTGTTAGTATTATCCTTCCAAGATTAACTGGTTTCCTCTCAAACTAATCATTTTTAAAAATCATTTTTCTTTCAGAAAACTATACTATAAAATTTCACCCAGCAATATTATTATATTCCACTCAACTGTTTTTAAAATTTAATTATTAATTGACAGCGGAACACCTAATTGATGGGCATTTCCAGGAAAAGTCAGATAGTAAAGTTTTATTTGATCAGGTTCCCAAATAAGTCTTGGAGGATGATAACAAAAGTTAGTTGTTGTTACTAGTATCTTTTTTTCTTAATTCAGGCTTAGGCTTTGCATACTTTGTTCTAAAGCTATAATGTGCAAACAAACTGTGACACATTATAGTTAAAAATCATGGTGTTATGGACTGATGTACTATCTATAGTACAGACACCAGGGCAGACATTCATTTATAGCAGGCAAAAAAAATAAATAAATAAATAACAAAAAATAAAGTGTGAAAATATGCCTGATTTATAGGGTTTTTGATAAGTCCATGAGATAAGCTTTCACATCTATTTTGTCTTGTGTTTGTGGCTATAGAGTGCTTGAAGAATTGGAAAAACATAATGACCAAACAAGCTTAGTCGGTCACAACTCTACTGACTGTCTGACAAGAAACAATATGTAAACTAGACCTAATCACTTTCGAATTAAGCTTAGTCAGCAACACCTTTATTGATTGTTCGACAAAAAGCAATCTGTAACCTAGTGACTTTTGAATTTTACTTCATTAAGGTTTTATTTGGCAGTTTAATGGAAAAACAAATCTAAGACAATGTGATATAATGATATTTGAGATATCCTACGATCGATGTCCGGTTGCTGAGAGTATGTGCCAGTCAAAACCTTGGATCTGCCAGACATGTCCAGTAAATACAGTGATATTAGGATCTTAGATAGATATATATATATATATATATATATATATATATATATATATATATATATATATATATATAACAGCTAATAATATCAATAATATCTGTGTACCTTTGGCTACTGAGAAATCATCAGTTTCAGTATCTTTTAAAGTTTTTTTCCATCTGTCAGTCCATCCTGTCAGCTGTCCTACATGCTTTCTATTCTGGACCAAAATTGCAAAATTTTTAAGGATATCCCTGTGAAACTTTATATACTTATCAGATTGGTGGTCAACCTATATATATATATATATATATATATATATATATATATGATCCTTAAATTTTCCCAAGTGCAACTGAACATTTTGACAACAGATTTCATAGACCACATGAAAATCTGCTGTTTGTAATATATATTCATTAAAAGAAAATGTTTCATCACCTCCATAGGTCTCATCAGGTGGTAGCAGCAAACCTTAAGTTTATCCCTATGATTTATTACTGATTTCTGCAGAATTTTTTTTTTTAGCAAAACATATTTACAAAGTATTTCTATCACTGATCAAATAACATTTCCACATTTGCACTATGGTAAATCCATACACTTAAAGTTCACTTAAAGCATTATCTTTGTTTTGTTGATACAGATGTCTGTTTTGATTTCCCTTCCACTTCCTGACTGCTGGTATAGGATCAAAGTCTTTTATATAAATTCCAACAAGAGTTATTCTCATAAGTTCATCATGAGTGTCAACACTCAGCCTGTACCACAGCTTTGTTTTGATCAAATTCTGGCACAAAATTCTGCACTCGTACTTCATGCTTGACACTGGAAGTACCTGTGAAATTTCTGTTAAACAAATCACATTTGGTTACTGTCCTTTCATTGGAGCTAGTTTAGCCAGTAATTCAGCTGCTGACAGTCCTCTATGATGGTTGTACACAATGTGCTTGAGTATCCCCACTCATTACTTTGTTGGTACTGGTGTCTTCATCACTGTTTTCTCTTGCTTGACTGTAATTAGTGATCAAAGTGTCCATGTGACCATTACCAAACTGTGGCATATTACTAATATTTTCAGGAAAAGTGTTATACTCAAACACAGTGAATGCATTGAACATCTCATAGTCCAGGAATCTATCGTTTATAATTGCACGAATAATCTGTACACACTGTATTGCTTCAGCTGGCAAGTCATTGTCACATGAAGAACACTTCAGTTCTATTCCTTGAAGTGACTGCTGTCACACATGGCTGTAAGAAACTCATTGCAGAGGAGCCCGAAATGGGATATGTCTCTGAGGTGTTCAGCTTGCAACAGTGTCAAAAATCCATCAACATGTTGCTTCATGGTACTGTATGGCAAATCTCTTGTCTGAAAACACTGACTAAGGTTTACAGTTTTCATCATTATTATGCTTACACTTTGACATGGTGATTGGTGTTCTCTCAAGCATTAAAACTAGAACTGGTATTTATTAGTGTCTTATCTAGGCCTATATAAGCCTACTAATTAAAAATAATACTTTTAGAATAGCAAACAAACATCTTTACTGAGAAGCTGATTGTTCACTGAAGGATTAAGTTGCCCTTCTCAACCCACATTTAACCAGCTAACTGTGAGCAGTATAGCCTTCAGGCAGCTGAGCTGTAACTAGCTTCGTCAGCAACACCTCTGTTGATTATCTCACAGAGAAACTGTGTAAACTAAATTTAGTCAATAAGTTTAGTTGGCGACACCTTTATTGATTGTCCGAGAAAGAAACAATCTGTAAACTAGACATAGTGACCTTTGAATTTTACTTTGTTAAGGTGTTTTTTTAACACTTTCATGAATAAACAAGTCGGAGACAATTTAATACATGTATATTGATATCTTGGAATATCCTATGACCAATGTCAGGTTGCTCAGAACATATGCCAGTCAAAACCTTTGATCTGCTGGACATGTCCAGCAAATACAGGGATTTGAGGAAGTCTGAGATATATATATATATATATATATATATATATATATATATATATATATATATATATATATATATATATATATATATATACACATATGTTTTTGTGTTGACAAATTCATGCTTAAAATGATACACATAAATACATGCAAGCCCATACTTTTATTGTTACCCATCCAAATGTCACTAGAAGCTAATATACTAATAAAGTATTGACCCAAATTAAACAAGTGCACATACATGATGCCTATCACTTCCCTGTATACTCTCTATATTATAGACCCAAATTAAACAAGTGCACAGACATGATGCCTGTCACTTCCCGGTATACTCTGTATATTATAGACCCAAATTAAACAAGTGCACAGACATGATATCTATCACTTCCCTGTATACTCTGTATATAATAGACCCAAATTAAACAAGTGCACAGACATGATGCCTGTCACTTCCCTGTATGCTCTGTATATTATAGACCCAAATTAAACAAGTGCACAGACATGATGCCTGTCACTTCCCTTTATACTCTGTATATTATAGACCCAAATTAAACAAGTGCACAGACATGATGCCTGTCACTTCCCTTTATACTATGTATAGTATAGAACCAAATTAAACAAGTGCACAGACATGATATCTATCACTTCCCGGTATACTCTGTATATTATAGACCCAAATTAAACAAGTGCACAGACATGATGCCTATCACTTCCCTGTATACTCTGTATATTATAGACCCAAATTAAACAAGTGCACAGACATGATGCCTGTCACTTCCCTGTATACTCTGTATAGTATAGAACCAAATTAAACAAGTGCACAGACATGATGCCTATCACTTCCCGGTATACTCTGTATATTATAGACCCAAATTAAACAAGTGCACAGACATGATGCCTGTCACTTCCCAGTATACTCTGTATATTATAGACCCAAATTAAACAAGTGCACAGACATGATATCTATCACTTCCCTGTATACTCTGTATATTATAGACCCAAATTAAACAAGTGCACAGACATGATATCCATCACTTCCCTGTATACTCTGTATATTATAGACCCAAATTAAACAAGTGCACAGACATGATGCCTGTCACTTCCCTGTATACTCTGTATATTATAGACCCAAATTAAACAAGTGCACAGACATGATGCCTGTCACTTCCCTGTATACTCTGTATATTATAGACCCAAATTAAACAAGTGCACAGACATGATATCCATCACTTCCCGGTATACTCTGTATATTATAGACCCAAATTAAACAAGTGCACAGACATGATGCCTATCACTTCCCTGTATACTCTGTATATTATTGACCCAAATTAAACAAGTGCACAGACATGATATCTATCACTTCCCTGTTAATATTAACTTCCAAAATAGATGAAATCTTAAATAAATCATTCTGTTTCCTTAAACAGACATTTTGACTGGTAGGAGGATATAGATGATTCTGTCCTCTTGTTCTTATTGAACATGCAGCTAAAGCATTTATTTTTTTAAGGCGTTAAAAGAATTAGATTGTTTCACATCAAAAGGCAGTCTATTATAGACACCCTGAAATTTTAGTGTTCTTCAAGCTGTTGTATTGTAAGAGATTTCCAGCATGAGCAGAAGCTAGTTTTATGCTGCATAATTTATGACTTGCCCACTACATATGACTTGCCTACTATATATGACTTGCCCACCACATATAACTTGCCCACTACATATGACTTGCCCACTATATATGACTTGCCAACTACATATGATGTTTGATATAGGTACCCTTAACAGAAGATATTTTAACTTGTAGTTAGATAAAGAAGATATTTTAACTTGTTAGTAAATAAACGGTTTCATTCATGTTTAACTTGTTAGTAAATAAACGGTTTCATTCATGTTTAACTTGTTAGTAAATAAACGGTTTCATTTATGTAAAAACACAAGACAGTTTTTGTACAGGTTTTGAGTTTGAGCTTTCACTGTACTTTCAGGGCTGTGCTAGAAAGCCACCACGCAGCACTGGCATTTCAGCTGACACGGAGGGATGATAAGGTCAACATTTTTAAGAATTTAGAAAGGTAAAGACTGAAGACTGAATTGTACGAGATACCTTTTAGTATCTTTAGCTAGTTTCAAGTTTGACTTTAAATTGATTGATTTTGAAATTATTATTTGCCACATTGCTACATCTTGTTTTTACTTTCAGCAGTTTCATACTCTATCCAGTATTTAAAGAAACTTTAAATTTATATTTATTTGCCCTTAATCTGGGAAGTTCTGAAATATATTTTCAAATAATGTTAGTGTATATACTTGCTTATAAGTTGAGTCCAACTGCAAACTGCACAGATGCAAATCTGCCATTGCATAATGTGCCAGCAGATCTGGGTCTATGCAGTTTATTAGGAGTAATCAGTAAAACAAACAACACAGACCCTGCATTATGCAAGAGCAGATCAGAGTCTGTGTTGTTTCAGTTGGATTTGATTTATGTATATATGGTACACAATTTGTACAATTAAAACCTTCATCAAATTCAACTTAGTCAAGTTTTTATTTCCCCTTGGTATCTAATATGGGGGAGATATAGCTATTGCAATGTCCATCCATCCATCCTTATGTCTCTCTCTCTGCCTGTCTCTCTGCCCATAATCATTTTCATTTTCGGAGCACAACACTCAAACAATTCAAGGTATTTCAACCAACTGGGTACACATGTAAAGCAAGTTACTTTGAGGTACTTTTTGATATTTAGAATTTTGCACATTCAGTATTTTTTTTTTTTTACCATGGAAACAAAGTGTAACATAAGTAGTATGTAAATTGAGAGTACTGGACCTTAGGGTACTAACATAAGTAGTAGCAAAATTGAGAGTTCTGGTACTTTTAGTAGGGGACTTTACATAAGTGCAAGACTGGGGAGATATGTCATCTCTAGATGACTCATGTTATATTAATGCAGTCTTGTAGTGTGCACAGATGTGTCAATTTTATTTGTATTTACACAAATGTATATACTTGCATGTTTAACAAATTGTGGCATGTATTTCAAGTATTGTCTATATCACATTTTATACCTTCTGTTGTTTACAGAGAAGATTTCCGGATATTAAGGCATTCTGTCATTGATATGGTACTGGCCACAGAAATGAAGCAGCACTTTGAGCACCTAAACAAATTCATAAACAGCATAAATAAACTTTCTCAAAAAGCTGATGAAACCTCTTCCGTTGTAAGTATTCTTTTTATATGCCCACAATAAGGTGGAAGATATTATGTAATGATGTTGTCCATCCATCCATCTGTTATCAGTTTCATTTCCACATGGTAACTTAGTTGTCCACCATCTACAGTTAGCAGACTTTGTGGACGACTTGCACTTGCCATAAGGGAGAAGCCTATTAATGTTCAGGTCAAAAGGTCAAATGTCAGGGTCACTGTGACTCAAATAAGAAAACGGGTTTCCACACAATGACTTTAGTTTTACATTACAGACCCGGACCAAACTATGTGTTTGCACTTGGGATGATGAATAAATCTATCGATTTTGGGGTCAGAAGGTAAAAAGGTCAAGGTCACTGTGACTGAAAGAAGAAAAATGGTTTCTGTACAATAACATTAGTTCTACATTACAGAATGGGGACCTAACTTTGTGGATGGCTAACACTTGGGGTAATAAAAAACCTTATCAGTTTTGGGTCCAAAGGTCAAGGTCACTGACTGAAAGAAAATGGCTTCTTCACAAAAATGTCAGTTCTCATCCATTTACTTTCACCAAAGTTTGTGAATGACTTACACACTCAGTAAGAAAGAAATTTATTAATTTGGGATCAAAGGTCTAGGTCATTGTGGCTGAAAGAAAAAAAATGGCTTTTGCATAATAACTTTACTTAGAGACCATGACCAAAGTTTATGGAGGGTTTATACTTAAGGTATAAAAGAGGCCTGTTGATTTGGAAGTGAAAAGGTCAAAGGTCATGGTCACTGTGGCTGAAGGAAAAATGATTTTTGCAGAATAACTTTTGTTCAAGAGCAAGTTGAATGACCAACATTGTGGATGGTTTGCACTAAGAAACCTTTAGAACCTGGGGTCTAAAGGTAGGAGGTTATGGTCATGGTAAGTCTAAAAAAAAAATGATGCTTTCTGCACAGTAAGTTTAGTTGAAGACCGCATACCTTGACCAAAAGTCCAGTTCATTGAAACACACTGGTCAGCAATCTCCAGAGTGAACCATTCCCTACTGGTGCCTACATAGAGGACTATTAAGCATGGGGTGGTCTTATAATGTGCCAATGATGTACTCTTTTTTTGTTTTTATTTTCTCCATGCTACAAATAGTCTTACATATGATTAATGTACCAGTCGTGAGAAATAATGGTCACAGTGTTTCTCCACATTTCCAGGATAAACATTTGGTCAATTTATACTCAAGGGGTGGTATATTTTACCAAAATTATGCTGACATTTGTTGCAGGCAGAATAATAAAGTTTTCAACTTCTCAATTCTCATCATTAAGTCTTGACAACAATTTTAGAGGTCCATTCAGTAAAGCCTGGAAAAGCTGGAATAATTTTGTTCACATTTTGTTATTTACCAGAAATTACTGCAATTATTGGCCAATCAAAACATGCAAGACAAAACAAAACTGGTATGCTTAATTAGCAGTGTTTTAAACAACTTCCTTATATTGTGTTTCCTTAAACCTGATTCTCACCCTATGATTTTAATTCAGCAAATCAATCCAATTAAATTAATGAAAGGTACTTTACTGACATTAGTGTCGGTTCCCTTTATGAACTGATTAAATGGCAGTGATGATTCTTTAATTTTTTATTGATTATACAGAGTAACTTCCAACATCCATCACATTTGAAGCGAAACAATTACACTAATTAAGGAGCTGTCTCTTCATATTTAAAGGACAAAATGTATCTTATGATCGCTTGACAAGTAGTTGTTAAGCAAGGTGATATTTACTATGTGGATAAAATGAGTTTACTAAATTATTTTTTCAAGGAAGTTAATAAGGAAGAGTTGGAGAAGGAAAATTAAGATGAAAGTGGAGGGGTAAAATATAAGACTGCCACTGAGTGTGAGGTAACTATTTTCTCCAAAGAAACATAAGCCAGACTCTGTGGCAACAATAAATGTAAAATATGACACTACTAAGAGACTGAGAATTTTCAGCTACATTGGGTTGATAGTTATCCCTGGCTTGAATTCATTGACTTGGAAACAAAAATGTTTTGCAGTTGGAAATTCAACCAGTGCATTTGTCAATGGAACTGACAAATTCAGGATTAAAGCAATCAAATGACATGACAGTTCTGAACCTCACAAGGCCTGTGCAGTTAGGGAAAGTATGAATTCAAGTAAATTCCTTTCCTTATTGGAGCAAGAAATAGTGCCTACAAGATATCTGGACAATGGAAAACAGAAAACCTCTGATGTAACAAAATGTATAATATGAACCTATGTTTTTTGAAAAATTAAATTCTTTTAAGAAATAAATATGTTGTACATTATTTCGTGTCTTCTTTCTATGGATAAAAGTGCTAACATCTCATCAAATCTTGACAAGTGATTTAAATTTGGGACAAGTAAAAAGTTAGGTGGTACAAGTGAATTTTCTGAAACCACTTGTCCTGGACAAGTGGATGAAAAACAATTTGCTCAGCCCTGCATAACTATTTCTATAACTGTAGTATAACCCAAGTAATGGATTATCCAAACTTTATTTGAAGGCTAATTCACTTTAATACCATATTCAACCTAATAAGAACACCTACCCTTGTAAGTGTACCACACCCTTGTTTTGAAACTTTTCAGGCAATAGGCACAAGTTCCTACTCTGAGGACATATTTATCATTCAAAAGTTTTGGTGGATGATGAATTTTATTTGTAGATTCCCGACTGTCAATTTTTCATGTAGTACATTTATGCTAGATATATTGTAACGGAGACAGACAGCTCTAGTACTGTTTGTATATTGTAGTTAGAGCAGGCTTCGTCTAAAGTAAGAGATATAGGCAAAGTATAGAAAGTGTCATCCCAATGATTGAAAGGTTACCTTTTTTCATTGACTTGTGACACCTTTTAAATCAAGTTTTTAGATCACCTGGCGATAAAACCTGTGCATTTAATTTATAATGATCTGTGCATATAAAACAGGTGATTAAATATGATTACCTGCATTTTTGAACACCGTAGAGACTGTTTTTTTTTATTGGATTTTGATCAAACTTGGTAAATAGGTTTATATAACCAACATCTTGGATGAATAGGATTTTGAGCAATATTAATGAGGTGATCTTGCAATCTCATTGTCTGAGCTTGAGAACACTTTTGCAGTCTGATTGTCTGAGCTTGAGAACACTCTAGTAACTCTATTTCAATCTGATTATCTGAGCTTGAGAACACTCTAGTGACTCTATTTCAATCTGATTGTCTGAGCTTGAGAACACTCTAGTAACTCTTTTGCAATCTGATTGTCCGAGCTTGAGAACACTCTAGTAACTCTATTGCAGTCTGATTGTCTGAGCTTGAGAACTCTCTAGTAACTCTATTTCAATCTGATTGTCTGAGCTTGAGAACACTCTAGTAATTCTATATCAATCTGATTGACCTTGAGAACACTCTGGTAACTCTATTTCAATCTGATTGTCTGAGCTTGAGAACTCTCTAGTAACTCTATTTCAATCTGATTGAGCTTGAGAACACTCTAGTAACTCTATTGCAGTCTGACTGAGATTGAGAACACTCTAGTAACTCTATTTCTGATCAGATTTTGATCAGACATGTTCAATAGTTTTATGTAAGCAGAATGTTGATCGAGTTTGATTATTAACAAGATCCATGCATATTAATGAGATAATCTTGTATCTAATTGGTTGAGCTTGTTAATGCTCTGGGGACCAAATTTCGCTTTAAGATTTTTGCTCCAACTTGGAAAATAAGCTTATATAATCATGGTCTTAGACAGGTTCTATAAAAAAAATGTGATCTGCACATAATGAGGTGATTTTGCATTTGATTGGTTGAGCTTATTATCTCTCTAGTGACTAAGTTTTCATCCGATTTTGATAAAACTTGTTACATAGGTTTATATTATCAAGATCTTGGATGAGTTATCATGAGATAGATCTATGCATATTAATTATGCCTTATCTTTGGAAAGAATTTTTATGAGACTAGAAAAATAGGTAAAATTGACATGATATAAAGTTTGGGAGATAATTCTACATAAGCCTGCTTAGTAAAATGGTTAACTGTTAAGCGATATAAGCCAAGTGAGTGTTATCAGGCATGCACGAGATTCTTGTATTTCACAGGACTGTTATTGCAATTATTAAAATTCTTCAAGTATTTTTCTTTTTCATTATTTAATAGAGACAGAAGTTGCAACCACATCATTTGATATCCAATCTCTCCCGTATAATACACCTAGGTAACAAGTGACATCATATCAATGACATCATAATAATGTAATCATCAACTCATATCAAGTTGCACAGTAAGCATTAATTTTACAAAAGCAGACATCCTTAATTTTATAAAAATGTTTTCACCATGTTGTAAGGTTAAGCACAGTTGGATAACCAGTGGTCAGATTAAAGTGACAAGACTGTACTGTAATGATTTGTTTTCACTCATTGCAGAGTGGCAGTGGTTCTCCTGACAGCACTGTTATACTGAGTCAGTTGTCAACGCCAGAGAATAAGATGCTCATCAAACGCATGCTGATCAAGTGTGCTGATGTCTCGAACCCCCTGCGACCCCTGGAACTGTGTGTGGAATGGGCCAAGAGAATTGCAGAGGAATATATTCAGCAGGTGAGGCAGAATCTGAACACAGTCTTTCCTAGTAGACCAAATTATTTTATTACTCTTGAAACTGAGTAAAGTTTTTACTCTTGAATTTTAGCTAATTTGAAATGTTGGGTGAATACATTAAATGTTTTCTAATTGAGTTAATTTAAAAATTTGGTCAAAGATCATTGAATCTTTTTTAGCTTATTTCATCTGGTTTATCAGACCTTAGTGACCCCACTTGCAGAAAATGTTATGACTTTGAGTATGTACTCAACTCAAATTTTGCAGTCACAGATCCAAAAGTGAATGTTGGGATCTCTAACCCGACCAGTTGGAGGACATAGTCTTAGCCATGTCCATCTATCCTATATGAATATATGTATTTATTTTATGCTAGGCAGTGAATTACTGGATTTTCCAAGTTAAATATTTGTGATATTTCACTGCAGTGACAAAATATGATATATCACTGGTGGGAAAAAATATATTTTTTCACTGACCATCAATAAACATTGATAACATTATGAGTAAGAAATTTCAAGTTTTTATAAGATGCTTGCATGGTGTAAAGGTAAAGATGGTCACCTAGGATCCAGACGAACCGGGTTCAAATCCAACAATAGGCAAATACTTTTTTTTTCATTTTCTTTTTATCTGCTGTTTTACCTTGAACATAAACGGTAAACCACTGATTTATTGTGTGGGGTACAGTAAGAAATCAGCTACTTCAGTGTGTTATACACCTTGCTAGACAATACACTTGAGCATAAAATAAAAAGAATATTTGCTTGCTCTGAGTGAATATTGGATATGTTTCATCTCGTGGGTGAAATGTAAGTATTTTCACTTGTGGCTTCATTTTTCACCCACTCAATGAAATATGTCCATTATTCACTCGGTTCAAGCAAATATCCTCTATGTATGTATGTATGCAACTTCTGCATATTTCCATGCACTGTGTTTAAACTTGGCAGACATTATTAACATCAGGTGAACATGGACATTTCATTGTGTTGTTATGCTTTGATGACTTCTTCCCCCCCCCCCCCAAGTTTTTTTTGTTGTTTGTTTGGTGTTGTATTATATACATTAGGCTATAAATCTTGTTTACACAACTAGTACCAAAGCTTTTGATGAATTGCCCTGCAGCTATGCAAACATTATTGTGATCATGTGAACATCTGCATATCATCCTGTTGTTTTTGTTACCTATAGAGGCAGGGGTATATATGAATCCTTGTATGTATATTTTATTGGTCAATAGTTGTTGAGATACAGAAATCTATGCAAATAAATAACACTGTAGGAAAGCAACTAATACATGACTCATTTTCATTTACAAGAATTATATGTGAAAGGAATAATGAGAGAGAGATTTGGGATTGGGCAAGAGAATTGTGTCTTGTTTTTGAACTGGATTTATCCTTTCTGTTGTTTTTATTTAACATATCTTTTACAAAATTTAAGATTTACAAGATTTTCATTTACTACTTTTTAACACTTTTGAAAAAACTTGAGCATTTAGTTTTTCACTTGAATCTTGTGTTACGACTCTAGGTCTTAAAAAATATGTAACAGAAAGAAAGTGAAACCAACAATGTAAGTAATATCAACAAGCAGTTTATTTCCCTACAATACAAAATGAAATTCAAAAGATACTTACAATATTGTGAATCAAATTCCAAATCATTCTAAATGTCCTAATCACAAGTCCAAAAATATAGAATGTCCGAATGAGTTCCATTAGTCTTGAATATCCTGATATAATATGCAATCCACAATATCTTTGAATGAATTCACAAAAGTCCAAAGTAATGTATTAATTCAAAAGTCAATGAGAACTTTGGTAATTCCAATGAATATATTAAGTAAATAATTTGTCTTGAATTATACCTGACTTCAGTGGCACAAATTATAAAATCTGATGTTAAATTGATTCCACAGAATGATCTAAAACAGGAATGAATTATTTGATTACCAAATCCCTATTTATACACATTTTCACTTGACCTATATCTTAACAGGATGTTAACCAATCAAATGAAAAAAAAACCCAGTCTAACTGTAAATACGAATGGCCTTCAACTCAAAAGATTGTAAACATTCTGTTTACAAGTGACTAGAATTGAAGGTACAACTTGCCTTCATGGACAAGATTTAAACACACATTATAGATTAAATATATATAAGACTTGACAACTCCAGTTTTGAGACATATTGGAAGTTTCAGTAATTTATGGAAATTTTTCAAAATGATTTTTGAGTGATAATTTTGAGTGATAATGCCTCTCCATGGTGCAGGCTGCATATATGGGCTTGGACAATCTCATACTTATGCATAAGACTTCACAACCCCTCAGTCCAATATATGTTTGGTGCAGCAATTAGAAGCTTATGATTTATTTATGAACATTTTTGAAGTGCAGTAAAGTAATCTCAGTTCCTAATAAAAAAAGTTAAGTAAATGACCATATGTATTTACTTTTCTTTTATTGACTGATCTTGAGTCGACAACATGGCAGGTTGCTGCCATTTGTAATTTTTTGTAACCAATCAAATTTCATGAGGGGAGACAGTTTGTGGGGGTGTGCTTGATTAATGTGTCACCTTGTCTAGAGCATATCATCAATAGATCAGAAATATTTCACAAAGAGAATCATGCAAGTTTATTTGTACGACATTTGTCACACAACATTTCATGATAGTTCTCAGAGAAATGCTCACAATTAAGATAAATTAATGTGGCCCATGCTGTTATTTCAGAGATTAAAGTTTCATCTGTAAACTTCACTTTTAAATATCTTGGATGACTTCAGTTATGAGCAAGAAACTATTCATATCAATTATGACTTTATTTTTGGAAAGAATATTTATCAGACTATAGTAAAATAGGTAAAATTAAAATGATATAAAGTTTGGGAAATAGTTTACATAGATTGTGTTCTTTCAAAACTACATAAATCAGCTTAGTGAAATGGTCAACTGTTAAGTTATGTAAGCCAGGTTAGTGATACCAGGCCTGCTTGGGCCTCTTGTTACAAATTTGTATGGTACGTATGATTCTTGAAGTCCTTCTATCCATTCTTTGTCATTTACTTACTATCTTAATACCCTTATCAGTTTTTCTAACCTTTACAAGTTCAAATTGGTTCTCCGATTTTTTGTTTCAGACTGATGAGGAAAAAAAAGGAGGACTGCCAGTGGTGATGCCGGTGTTTGACAGAAAGACATACAGCCTTCCCAAATCACAGACCAGTTTTATTGATGTTTTCATTAATGATATGTTTGATGCCTGGGATTGTAAGTTCATTACCACTGGTTGTTGAACTGTTTTAGCCATTTTGTAAGACCATATACAACAGTTGGCAGTTTTATCCACTATTGTCTGTATGAAATGTTATGCATTGATGATAATCATACTACAATAGCTACTACTACTACAACAACAACAACAACAACAACTACTACTACTACTGCTACTGCTACTACTACTATTAATAACAACAACAACAATACCAATTGTTTATTTTATAAGGTTTGCTCCATGTTATGTTGCACTTTTTTCTTTTATTCTTTTATATCATAATTAAATGCACTATATATGCTCACTAATAAGTCAAGTCCAACTGCAAACAACATAGACCCTGATCTGCCATTGCATAATGCATCAGTGCAGTTTCCATTTGGACTCGGCTTTTAACCGAGTATATTATACGGTAATTCAGATACAGTAGATTTTTCCAAGATGGAGCCAGTGAGTTTTAAGAACATTTGGGAATGTAACTCCATATTTTACAGGATTTATAAAATCATAAAGCTTAAAAATCGATTACTGTCTATACTATACTGCTTATAAGTTGAGTCCAACAGCTTCAGGTGTACATTTTTGGAAGGAATCTCGTAGATTGAAATGTAATTTGCAGACATGCCGTATATACTCGCGTATAAGCTGATACCAACTGCAAACTGCATAGACCCAGATCTGCCATGGCATAATGTGCTGACAGATCTGGGTCCATGTAGTTTGTAAGGGCAGATCAGGGTCTGTGTTGTTTGCATTTGGACTCGGCTTATATACAGTAAAAATTGTTGAATTCACACAGAAGTTGATGAAAAGCATGAAAATATTATGTTGAACTGTTATATATTGCTCTTTGAAAACAAGAGACACAAGTTGATATTGCACTCAGAATAGGAAAACACTTGATTGCAACAGAAAAGGGGTACCATATATACTCATGGATAAGCCCATACCAACTACAAACTGCATAGACCCAGATCTGCCATTGCATAATGTGCTGGCAGATCTGGGTCTATGCAGTTTGCAGTTGGTATGGGATTATATGCGAGTATGTATGGTAGTAAGGATGGGACCACTTGAGAAAAGATGAAGTCAGTAATGCTTTCTTTTCATATTTGGTTGACTATTTTGCCCAGGTTGCTCCAAAGCATGGACCCTGCAAATCTGGATAATTAGTAAGCCTATATGCTTATATTTTAAATCTGTTAAGGGCGTATAAACTTATTTTTTATATGCAGCTCTTAAAACTAAAAAATATGCTTCAAAAATGAGTCCTAGACATCTGATGTGCTTTGATAAAAAATCATTTCATCTAATGAAATATTTTATGGTTTTTCTATGAGTTACATCAATTTTTCCACATGCATGAACACAAGTTTCAACTAAAAAAACAATTGAATATAAAAGAGATGCTTTTTGTTGAGCACTTTTGTGGAAAGTGAAACATAGCAGTTACTTTTCAGATGGCAGCAACAACAACAGTTAAGGTTTTGGTTACACTTTTTAATTTGCATATATGTCCCATTTATAGATTTTCATTATACTTAGCATGAATCATTATGAGGGTGACACATTTAGTACAAAAGATAATCTCACTTGTGGCTCTAATTATTTACA
This sequence comes from Margaritifera margaritifera, assembly GCA_029931535.1. NCBI lineage: Eukaryota > Metazoa > Mollusca > Bivalvia > Unionida > Margaritiferidae > Margaritifera > Margaritifera margaritifera. Next base: position 2,953,083 of record JAQPZY010001673.1, on the reverse strand, counting down.
TATATACAAAATATATCAAATGCAGCTGCAAAACAAAAATAGTATGAGCCAAGCAAGATCTAGACATATTAATGAGGTGATCTTGCACATGATAGGCTAAACTTCTTACCACATGAGAGACTGTATTTGTGACCTGTTTTTAATTAGACTTGTTGATGGGCTATTATCGTCATTGGATGATTTTTATTATGAATGAGACCTATGCATATTTAAGAGGTAATCTTGCATCTGAATAGGTGATTTATTTTACCACTCAAATACTATTTTGATATGATTTTGATCAAACTTGGTAAATAGGCCTTTGGTGTCAAGATCTTGATTGAGTATGATGACGAGTGAAATTTGTTTGATAGGATTTTGATCACACTTGTTAAATAGGCCTTTGTCATCAAGATCTTGGTTGAGTATGATAATGAGTGAAATTTGTACATAATAATGAAGAGCCCTTACATCTGATTGGCTGAGCATGTCAACAATCTAGCAACTATATTTCTTTTCAGATTTTGAAGAAACGTGTTAAATAGTCTTATAATGTCAAGATATTGGATGAGTTTGATTTTGAGCATGATCTGTGTTTATTAACGAGGTTATCTTGTTTATGATTGGCCAAGCTTGTTACTACTATGGAGACCAAATTCCAATCAGGAATATTTCTCATCCAGTTTCTATAAAACTTGGTGAATGGGTTGATATCATCAAGATTGTGGATGACATTAATTATGAGCAAGATAAAGTGCATTAATAATTATGCCCTTATCTTTAAAAATAATTTTTATCAGGTCATAGTAGAATAAGGAAAAATCAACATGATATAAAATTTGGGAGAAAGTTTGCATAGGTTGTCTTCTTACAATACTATGTCAACCCGCCTAGTGAAATGGTCAGTTGTTAAGGTAAGTAAGCCAGGTGAGTGATATCAGGCCTCCTTGGGCCTTTTGTTGAATTTTTTTAAAATTTTAACTTGGGGCCAATGCAAGCTGTAGGCATCTTGTTTTTACCCATATAGTCCTAAAGATTGGGTTCCCATTATACAGTGTTGGAATAATGTAATTTTTTCTTCAGATTTCTGTGAGATTCAGGAGTTGTTGACATACCTACAGAACAACTACCAATACTGGAAGGAGTTGGAGCAGAAGGAACAGGAAATGAAAGACAAAAATTCAAAGAATGACGAGGCTTGTGACCAGGGTACTGACTCCAAGGACAAAAATGACAAAGAGAAAACCTGAAAACTGTGATGAGTACTACAGTGGCACTCAACTGCTGTATAGACTCAATAAGAAAGCCTCTAGGGGGAAGCAGGACTTCTTCCCATTATTAGATACCGTGCTCTGGTATCATAGTGAATAGTATTAGACTTCATACTGTATCCTGCTGTTTGAGTAGTCAATGTATCAGTGACTCTTCTCAAGTGAGTGGAGCACTATAAGAACTGTAGACTTGGTTCAAGTAGTGGAGGTATGAGGGGACCATAGACTCTGTTACTGGTGATCTAGGTATAGATGAAAGAACTTTTAGACTTTGTTCAATTTAGTTCATGTACCAATGACTCTTATCAAGTGGTTTAAAAGAAAATAGAATCCTTAAAATCTGAATGAACTTTAAGAATGAGGAGTTCATGTAAAGACTTTGTTCAACTACAATTGTTAGCCCCAGATCCATGAGTGGGCATTTAGGGCTGAACCCTATATGTTGGGCCATCTTTTTTTTTTTTTTTTAATTCTAATGTTTCAATTGGCTAACTACAGGGATTTATATTAGGTCAGAATGCATATTTCCTTGACTACAGGATACTATTCCTGACTACGGTCATTTACCTATTCCAACAAGCACTATAACCATGTGCTGATGTCATATGACATCACATTACATTCTCATACAGTGTTGTTTGGTGGGGTACAGAACACTCGCCTTCAGCTCTGGTGAGCACTTTACCCACCAGAAAACAATAGCGGAGAACAGTTCCCTCGGGGGGGAAAAGGCAATAATAGAACAGTAGAGATGACAGCATAGACCCAGATCTGCCAGTACATTATGCCTTGTATGCATTACACATCAAGGCTCGGACAATTGTGCCCTGAGCCGAGGGGCTACCAGAATATGAGGTCTGGGCTACCATATATTGAGTTCAGGTAGCCCAGTGGGCTTAGACTACTACTATGTGATGTCATGACTTGTTTGATATTTTTCAAAATACATGTAGAAGTATCACTGTTAAAATGCTTCACATAAGAAAATATTTATTAATGATTATCATGATATGGACAAAGGAAAGTCTTATTTCTTGCCATATATACTTGCATACAAGTCAGATCCAGTGACAAACAACATAGACTCAGCTCTGCCAAGGCATAATGCCACAGCAGATCAGGGTGTATATTGTTTGTTCTATAGATTAGTACTAACAAAATGCATAGATCTAGGTCTGAACATGCGATGGCAAATCTATGCAGTTTACAGTTGGATCAGACTTATACAGGAGTATATACAGTACATTTTTATATCAAATTACCTTCACCGAGTTGCTCAGTTTAAGCTGTATTATAGGTTTCTTTTTCGTGGTAGTCTATTGGACTACAATCTTATTTTGAAATTTGTTGGACCCTGGCTTTAGTAAATATGGGACAAATACTATCATAAGCTGCTTTATTATGGTGCTGTATCAAAAAATGTATTTCTGTGAATAGCCTGAAAAATGGATCGAGTTCTTTTTACATGGGCTTCAGTAATTTTGTACATTATTCCCTATTAACGTGGACGTTATGTATTCCATTCACCATTTTTTCTGTAAGATAAGTAGAAAATTCTTTAGGAGAAAGGAAAGTTTTTATAAAACTATACATAATGTTCAAGACGATTTACAGAGTTACTAACCTGAAGTTAGCTGGGAGGTTGAAGCCTGCACACCCCTGCAGGGAAAAACCAATCGACGACATATGGTGGCAGTTTAATCATTATGAGGGCTTTTACCATACTTGCCATAACACGACGTGTCACGTGAAAAACACGATTTTTGACTCCCAAACCTCCCGACACGGTCATGTTTAAAAAAACCCGATTTTCAGCAATTTTAGCGGGGGAAAAAAAATCCACACAAAAATATATAAAAAGAATTTTAAAAATATACATTTCTTGACCACAATAATACTTGCCCATAATCTGTGGTATGTATAAACAGTAAACGGTCTTGCTCAGATCTCATGTAAAACTATCCTCGGGGCAGTTGATACAGCTGTTTTAGAGACAATTAAAAGGTAAGGTGGTCAGAGATAAACAGACACCTTTCAGAGATTTACTGAATTGGCTCACAATAGCTAAGGTGATGTGTCATGTCAAATCCTTTAAACACTGCTGAGGGAGAGCCCATTAGGCTAATTTGCATAGGTAAAGTACACTAAGTGGAACAACCCAATTTGTCTGAAGTTAAGTACATCAAACAGATGCATGTTGAAAAACAAATGTTATTACACATCACTGACTGCATTGAATGAGAATGTTAAAGCCATCTTTTTTAAAGTTTGTGATCAGCAGCAACGTTTCTTTGAAGTCAGAATTTTACTCCATATATTCAAAACATGAATATTTCAGTAGGTTGAACAACAGCACCATTCAACAGCACCTAGGATCCAAAGGGACACTGTGTCCATCACCTTCCAAATTTGGGGGACACAGCATTTTAAAGGGACAAAGGAAAATTGTAGTGCATAATGCACTAGAAGTGCTAAATAAAATGAGATAATCTTATTTGCTTCGACAGTTTTGCCACTTTACCTTTCTCATATTTTCCTTGGACATTTATCACCATGGAATTTTAATTTTAATAATTTAAAAGTATTAAATCATTAATCAAATGACAAATTGTGTATTGCATAAATTAGTACCTTTTTTCATTAATTCAGCGTGAGAATAAATTAAATCTTCACTGCCGTAGGTGTGACTTTAACCTCGAAAATACGTTACAATAGTGGCAGTCAAAGACTTGAGCAACTTGGCCGACTACCACAAACCTTGAATGTTTTCATTGCCAAATTCATTGTTTTGAAATGGACATTCATTGCCATCTTACAAGTTTTATCATTCTTAGCGACTTTGGCCATTGCTTGTGCAACATAGACATGGATGCACATTAGCGAAGGAAAAGTGTAGGCATATTTGTAAACACAAATGACACTTGCATTACCATCAAACCAACTACCGAACTATTGAAAGCAGCAAAGACTGCATGTAATTAAAACTACATTCCACTGTTCATTGGATTTTAATGACAGTAACTTGGTGTATTTTTGTATTTGATGTTTGTGAGGTTGTTACCATGTTTGTGGTGATGTTATTTGACAATGCTAAGTCTACCATTTTTGTTGTTGTTTTTTTTGTAGGTATATTACATGCTTCAGAGAAAACAGATGGTATTTTCTTTTATTCACATACGAATTTCCAGTCATTTGCTATAGGTTGATTTGAAAAGATAGCTTATTCTCATTTGGATGACGTCGCTTTTGGGGGTCATGCGCACTGACCCCCCTAGGGACCTCAAAACACACTTTATGAGTCTCAAAAAAACCCCTACACTGTCTTGCAATATGGCGAGTATGGCCTTGACCCTTTGAGGGTGAATGTAATGCACACTGTCCATGTTAACAGGGAATAGAATGGTATTAAATTTTTGAACCCCATATGAAAGGATTTTTTGTATCAATTATTCAAACCATTTGCATCAATATATATTTATATGCAGCACTAGGTATCATTTGTGATAATGTTTGAGAACAACTTTAATGGTATGAATGTAGTTGAATGAAATTTAAATATTAGAAATTTGAACCAAATAAAATAAAGAGCCCTGTAAATTATAACTTTAAAAAGTTACAGTGTACCTTCAGTGTATTGACAAGTTAGGCAATCACACCTCAATAGTCAGCTGTACCTTACTCTTATTCAATCACAACCTTTATTCTTAGGAAAGGTTCTCAGAAAAACAACAGGTTTATACCTATGTATAACATGCAGCTATCTGCAGCAACCACCTACCAATATGTAATATACTAGCAAGTCAGTCTGTACTATACAATTATAGATCTTTGTTGATCAGAATTTTAAGTTTTATGAACCTGTAAACCTTGTATTGACCAATGTAAAGTGGAGGTCAGTGTAATGGGTTTACTGCTTCATAAAACTTTATATTCATTGAAACAGAGTTCTATAATTTTCTTTTTTACATGATTTAAAGAAAAAAAGTTGCAATTTAACTTGCTTATAGAATTGTACAACTTGCTTATAGAATTGTACAACTTGCTTATAGAATTGTACAACTTGCTTATAGAATTGTACAACTTGCTTATAGAATTGTACAATTTGCTTATAAAATTGTACAACTTGCTTATAGAATTGTACAACTTGCTTATAGAATTGTACAACTTGCTTATAGAATTGTACAAATGCCATTTCAGCTGCATGATGCTAAGAACTTGACAGTATGATGTCATGTAAAATTCACTGAAGTTTTGACCATGCAGCATGAGGAATATCACATATCATGTGACATGCCATCAAATGACAAATCCTCTCTCATGGGAATCGTGTAATAATATTTGTTCTATATATATATATATATATTATTTCAAGTCAACTTGTTAGACCCTCATCTGCCAGCACATATGTGACAGCAGGTCTTTGTGCATTATAAATTAGACAAATAAGGTATTGCAAACATTTGAAACTGTTTGAAGGTCAGATAGAGACATTCATGGCAAGTAAAAAATATCAACAAATATTTTTGTTACTGGAGAGTTGAATGATTTGTACTGCACTTCACAGGGTTACAAATATATCAGTGCAATAATGCTTAATTCCAATGCAGTATATTATATGCCCATCACATAGCAAAATCTCATTATCCCGAGTCCTTTCTAAAGGACTGGCGTGTTATGGAATAATTAATACAATTCTTTCAATTTTTTCAGAATTTGATGGAAGAGAAGACAATATTTCTCTAATGATAAGGGGACAAGCCTAGTATATTTTTTTTAAATGGGGGATGGGCTTATTCTCAGATATGGCTTTGTCATATTAGAGTCAATTTGTAAACACTTGGGTTTACCATGCTTATATATCCATTAGGTTACAAGCAGTGGTACTGAACTAAGAGTCATTCCTTTAAAGCACATTATTTACCTTTCCGATGAAATATCTTTCTTCATCATAAAATAATTGAGGAGCAAATCACTTTCTATGAAAAGAAAACAATTCCTTAAAGTTTCCAAGATATGGTCTGGAAAGTAGCATCTAATCCTCCATTGTGGGTATTATTAAAACCTGCACACAGATGTAGCGGTTGCAGATCAAGGAATTGATTTGACTGGAGAATATTTATTTTAAATAATAGCCAAGTATTAAAAATTCAGTTCATGTTATATTATTTTGAATTTACAAGCATTGGAATGTAATTATTTTTGTGATTTGTTTCATGCAAGTTTTAGTACCAGGCTTCATAAACCAAGATTGGCTCCTTCTGTTACAAAGATTTCAACTCGCCTGGAACAGGATGCCATGTTAACATGAATGTGTTAAGTTCTCAGAGTCATTACACCTTTGATCAATTTTAGTTATCAATCTGACATTCCAGATATGAACAAAAGAAATGTTTGACTATCTTTCAAATAAAACTTAGATGATGTATTACTAAAATCGATAAACAGCTTGGCTAATGACACTTTGAATTGGAAATTATCCAGAACTTTTGACAGCAATCAACAGGTACAAGGCAATACATGATCACTTTTAGACACATTACCTTTCTGTATAAAACTGTCTGATAAGTATTTTATTTACAATTAAGAACTGCTGGACAGGTTTTTGAATTGAACTTTTATTTGTAAAAAAACTGATTTTCTTAGAGTGACAGAATGTTACTTTTAAAGAACAATATCAGTAACTATTTTTAAAAAATATTATTTATTGAATGAATTATGTTTTACATGTCACTGGGATTATAAATATGGAAGAAAAGTATTTTTGGTGACTATTTTGAATTAAATTAAAAAAACATGATTTTTTGCAGGCAATTTTTGTCTACCTTTGGGTCAGAAGTGGGAATAGGCTTATTATGGAGGGACTCCCCCCTCTTCTAATACAGGTTTCTCAAAGTGGGAGGTGGACGTACTTTTGAACATGGGCATGTCTGTGGAGAAATACGGTATTTGTAAGCCTATAATTGGTGGGGTTTTTTGTGCATTTAAGTTCTTGAAGTGGGTGATAAAATGTTGACTGTTGGTTACAAATGAGGTACATCCATCAAGTTGTTGTCACCGTCTATTTTCTACACAATATGCCCTTGACCAGTTAGTGTGATCTCCGAGTACAAAATAATGAATACCCTCTACAGGTTTTGATATTTCTTCCGTGGTTAATTTCTCTGATTTTCATCTGCAGTGGTCAATACATTGAACACCCTGAGCATTGGATGTTCTATTCACTTTGTTGTTCAATTTCATCAGTTGAACCAGTTACTGAATTTGATTACTCTGTGTAACACTGTGCATGTATTTCATTAGCTGGTCAATTGTCTTTGTCAACTGTTTAGTTGGTACAACGATTGTGGTCTGTGTAACTTTCAATGCAATAACTCGCTAAAAAATTATTTGATTTGCCTTTGTGCAGGAAAAGTGCTGACATATGTAATTTTTTAAACATTAGTCAAGAACACTATATTGATTCATATTTCTCACATTTGTCTTTTCCTCCTTACTTTTAAAATTTTCCCTACAATTTTTTTACACCTGCCATAAGGTCATTAATATATTGATATGTCTGTTCATCTGTCTGTTGCCAATTTCATTTCTGCACAATAATTCAAATTCTCTATCATCGACCATTACTGAACTTTGTGGCTAGATTACATCAGAGGTGAGAAAAAAGTCCATCCATTTTGGGGTTAAAGGGTCAAAGGTCAAGGTCACTATGACTGAAAGAAGAAAAATGGTTTCTGCACAATGACAGGAGTTCTACATCTACATCACATATCTGGACCAAACTTTGTGGATGGCTTACACTTGGGGAAAGAAAAATGCCAATTGATTTAGGGGTTAAGGTCAAGGTCACTAACTGAAATAAGAAAAATGGTTTCTGCACAACATTTTCAGTTCTCAACCATGTACCTTCACCAAAGTTTGCGGATGATTTACACCTTGGGTAAGAAAGAAGTTTATTGATTTTGGAGTCAAAAGGTAAAAGGTCAAAGTCACTGTGCCTAAAAGAAGAAAAATGGTTTTGCATAGTTACTTGGTCTAGACTACATACCTTGACCAAAGTTTAGGGAGGGCTTACCTTTAAGGTATGGAAGAAGCCTGTTGATTTTGGGGTGAAAAAGTCAAAGGTCAAGGTCATTGCAGCTCAGAGAGCATGTGTTTTGCAGAATAACTTTTGCTGTAGAGAAAGTTCCTTGACCAAACTTTGTGGATGGCCTGCACATAGGGTTATATAAAGAAACCTATAGATTCTGGGGTCTAAAGGTCAGAAGTTATAGTCTTGGTAAATCCAATAAGGAAAATAATTGTTTCAGCACAGTAAGTGTAGTTCTTGGCTGCATACCTTAACCAAAGGTCCAGGTCATTAAGACACTGGTAAGTTTTCACCAGAGTCAACCTTACTCTACTAGTGCCTGCATAGAGGTCTATTAAACATGGGGCAGGTGTATAATGTGCCGTTCACAATACTAATATATATATGATGAACAGTCCACAAGTTAGAAATTTTTTCATCAAGCAAATATTTCCCTATTAAAGGTATTTCACTCAGGTGCTCTGGTATATTTGCTTATCCAAGATGTAGTATTTTCTATCTCATTTTATTGATGTTGAAAAGATTTTCTCATGCCTTTAATACAGAATTAAGTTCTTCTTTAGAGGCTGGTTCTCAAGAGAGTGTTGTTTTTTTTTGTCCTGAAAATTTATATGTTAGTATTGTTGACAAATATATTTGAGAGGAGAATAATCAATACGGTATGCACATTGACCATATTTCACTAATGCTGGTTGAGGTTGCAGCTGAGTGTAATTCATTGAACTATGCCATGAAATCTCTGTGTCTCACCAGGTGTAACTTTAACTCAGCTCCACTTAAAGAGTGGATTATACCTGGCCAATTTATGGAGTACCCTAAAGGACTTACTTCAGATGTTAATATTATGGGTTGCAAATTAAGTTTATTACCCAACAACACTATGTAACTCAGACCTGACTCCACCTGTAAATCTTGGAGATTTCATTGTGTACTTAAGTGGATACTACACAGTCATGCATAGAAAATGGTCAAGACACTTCGTATGTACTGTACAGCAGAAGAAATAAATAAATATTTATAAACACTCATGTTCTTCATGGTATCAAATACTTTTGAAACATTACTAGCAATTTTAAATAAATGAATATCTGTGTATACAAATATTTCATACCTCTTATGTACAGTTATTATTATAGAATGTACAGTTCTCAATATTTTAATAGCTGTGTATCCTTGCTTTACACAGTTAGTGTACATTGTATTTTGGAATATACAGTAGTATAGTATTTATTTGTTGTCTATCCAATTTTAGAGATAATGTGATTAAGGTAAATTGCTTTTGTTATGTTTCAGGTATATACTAGTGTATATGTGTTAAATGAATATAAAATCTACAGTTACTTAATAATTAATGTAATACCAAACTTTTTATATAGAATTTTTCAATATATTATTGTTATTACTGATATATGCCACAATTTGTGATGATATTGGAAAGTATCTGCACATGGTGCAGGTCATTATGTTTTTCTTGTTACATATCCCATTTGTATATTTTTGTTTTAGTTAGCCTGGTACTCTGGCCCATATTATTTTCCTGTCAACACTGAGCTGGAAGTGTATTGATAGGGTACCTGTCTATCATTTTTGTCTGCATCAAGTTGTCTCCCTTTGTTGGATTTACTAGTAGGCCATGAAATAGAGCATCTAGGAAAATATACAGTGATTTTTCTAAGGTAGTTAGTAATAAGGCATGGGTCCATAATATTTTTGTTGAAAAAGAACCAATAATAAAAGAAAAAAATTCAGAAATAAATTGCCAAAATTGGGATTTCTGCGTGATTTTAAATATTTTGATTGGGACATGGCCTCTCTGAGGGCTCCAAATACATTTAGTTTCTAATAAGTAAAATGATATTTCTGCGTGATTTTAAATATTTTGATTGGGACATGGCCACTCTGAGGGCTCCAAATACATTTAGTTTCTGATAAGTAAAATGAGATACCTAAAAGCAAAGATAACTGATAGCTGGTGTTTACCCCCAAAGTATACTGGCAGATCAAGGACTCCGTTCCTTTAATCTGTGTGGTGAAAAATCTAGTCTCTTATAATCGAAATTAACATTTTTGGAACAAAAAATACCAACATTGTTTATGATGCTTTTGTAATTACTTTTAACATATATATTTTATTTTTTTTCTTTAGATAAAACTTTACTTTGAAAATCAAAGGCAAAATTCAATTTATGGATTATTTTGTTAATATGGACATAAACTGACTGTCCTTCATGCTTTTCCAATGGTTTTAAAATAGCCTGTTTACTTTTTCAAAGTATTTTATCAGTTCTTCTTGTCTGTAAGTCATTGACCATTTATCACTTTATAAGAATTCATCAATGTATCTGTCATTTGAACATACAGGCTAGAGACTGGTTTCTAGTAGGTGAAAATGATTGGTTTACTCAAATCCTTTCCGTTTATCCTGCCTTGAATTCTAAATATGGTATAATCATGAAATTAATCTAAATTTATCTTGGCAAATCTGAGAAATATATGGTAACTTGCTATATGCAATATAATTTTGGTTCTTATATAAAATTCAACATTAACTTATTTCGTTTCCCATTACAATCTATGGAGAAAAAGAGGAATTGCATAATAGATATGTCTTTTGGAGGCACAAGTCACCAACAGTAATGCTCAGTATGACACAAGTCACCAACAGTAATGCTCAGTATAACACAAGTCACCAACAGTAATGCTCAGTATGACACAAGTCACCAATAGTAATGCTCAGTATGACATAAAATTGTATCATCACAGGAGTGCACAGCCAACCATTGAGTAATACAAGTACTCATTCTAAAGTACTAAGACAACAGTAATGTTCAGTATGACACAAGATTGTGTCATCATCACAGGAGTGCACAGCCAACAATTGATTAATACAAGTACTCATTCTAAAGTACTAAGACAGCAGTAATGCTCAGTATGACATAAATTGTATCATCACAGGAGTGCACAGCCAACTATTGAGCAATACTTGTTCTAAAGTACTAAGACAACAGTAATACTCAGTATGACATAAGATTGTGTCATCATCACAGGAGTGCACAGCCAACAATTGAGTAATACAAGTACTCATTCTAAAGTACCAAGACAGCAGTAATGCTCAGTATGACACAAGATTCTGTAGTCATTACAGGAGTGCACAGCCAACTGTTGAGTAATACAAGTACTCATTCTAAAGTACCAAGACAGCAGTAATGCTCAGTATGACACAAGATTCTGTAGTCATTACAGGAGTGCACAGCCAACTGTTGAGTGATACAAGTGCTCATTCTAAAGTACTAAGACAGCAGTAATGCTCAGTATGACATAAGATTGTGTCATCATCACAGGAGTGCACAGCCAACTGTTGAGTTATACAAGTACTCATTCTAAAGTACCAAGACAGCAGTAATGCTCAGTATGACACAAGATTTTGTAGTCATTACAGGAGTGCACAGTCAACTGTTGAGTAATACAAGTACTCATTCTAAAGTACTAAGATAACAGTAATGCTCAGTATGACACAAGATTCTGTAGTCATCAGAGGAGTGCACAGCCAGCCATTGAGTGATACGTGTTCTGAAGTACTAAGACAACAGTAATGTTCAGTATGACATAAAATTGTGTCATCATCACAGGAGTGCACAGCCAACAATTGAGTTATACTCCTGTGCTAAAGTACTTAGACAACAGTAATGTTCAGTATGACATAAAATTGTGTCATCATCACAGGAGTGCACAGCCAACTATTGAGTTATACTCCTGTGCTAAAGTACTTAGACAACAGTAATGTTCAGTATGACATAAAATTGTGTCATCATCACAGGAGTGCACAGCCAACTATTGAGTTATACTCCTGTGCTAAAGTACTAAGACAACAATAATGCTCAGTATGACATAAGAGTGGGATATCATTACAGGTATGTGCAGAAAACACGTAAGCAATACTCATGTGCTGTAGTACCAGGACAACATAATGCAATCAGTGTAACCAGGCCAGATTTCGTTTATTTTTCATGTTAGAATTGTAGTAATGACCTGAAAGAAGTTGACATCTGTTTCAAAAGATACATTGTTACATAATCCCCTTGAGCTGGTCTTAAAGGGGGGGGGGGCACTGCCATAAGAAAACTATGTGGGTATGTGATGCAGCAAAGACCACCTCCCCCTTTTTCCCCTTTTTTTTTAGCATTGTCTGCCCCCCCCCCCCCCAAAAAAAAAAAAACCATTTTCCCAAACAAATAAAAATGTTCATCCTGAACTGCTTTTTAGAAACCTTTGAAGCTGTTCAGCATGCACTGATTGTTCATTTTTACAAGGTAACTTTCAAAAGAGATCAGTTTTGGGTGCTTGCAGTTACATAAGGTTTTAATTTTTCGGCTTGGACAGTGCCAAATGATCACCCTGGGACTGTTGTACTTTGAAATTATTTAAAATTGCAACATGGATGACAGGTGTGTTTCAATTGAAATAAATGCCCCTTTTTTCAGATCATTATTTCGTAAATATATCACTCTAGATTGATTTATTTGTCATCAGAATTGAAAGACCTAAAAGAAGAAACATGGAGTAGATCACCTCTTCAAATGAACAAGTGAATCCGGTTGGAGTATTCTGATTGGTTAAATGACCATGAAGAATCCAAATTGAGTCTTGTAATTGGTTAAATGACCGTGATGATGTAATGTTGAAATTATGGATTGTATTCAGAAAGATATCTGATTTTAAAAAGTGTAACCAGTCATACAAAAGACCAAACCACATGAAATGAAAAAGCAAAATCATTTAAGAAAGGAAATCAGACTGTGTATATGCCGTAAAATCATGAATGGTTATGTGTCATACAAGGAATGATTTCCTGAATACAGTCTAGTGATCAAACTGCTTCTTAGATAAGCTCATAAAATAATTCCACTGCATGTAGAGCTGACCTAGGGGCTCATCCTTTTTTCGAGGTGTCAATAAAGTCATGTTTGCATCAAAACTTCAAAGAAATTGATTCATTTAAAATTTCAGTGCTAGATCTTCTGTTTGGAGCCTTAAAATTTCAGTTTTTTCCATTACTTTTTAAGATCTCTTTGAAAATGAGATTAAGTAAAAGAGAAATCAGGATGTGGTGGCAGTAGCCTCTCAATAGAAGCTGGAATGCCTTCTGAGGAGCAGTTTACATAGAGACTTGTTTCCAATAGATTAAAATATAATTGTATTAATCGTGATAAAAATTAAGAGGGTTTACAGTTTTTAGCTCACCTAGCTTTACAATAAAGTACTATTCAACACAATTCAATCAAGTTTGACAGAAAGCATCCAGGCATCAAGTCATTTCAAGTTTGTACAAAGTTGCTGATCCAATATAGCTGCTGTTAATAAATATTGACCTTTAAAGTACTTCTTCACAAGAAGCACTCAAAACACTTTCACAAATTTGACAGAGCATCCTGGCATGAAGGTCTTTGAATTTTATGCAAATGATGCCAATCTGCCATCCAATATGGCCACCATTACTAAAAGTAGAAAAACCTTTAAATGACTTCAGAAGCACTTTCAAGAACTGGACAACATACTTGGCCAACTGCTCTTGCATTTGGCTTTTAGGTCGATTTCAGACAGGTAAGCAATCTCAGACCCACGGGGCCTATTGTTGAAGTTCTGTATTCCCCTTCTACCTTTTATACAACTTGCTCTGTTCAGGAATTACACTACAGCTCTTGATCTGCCAGTGTAATCCATCCACTTATACCATTTTCTTTTCATTGTAGCTAAAACATTGCAGAAACGATGGCCTTCAATCATTTTTTTTACTCTAGACTATTTTGTATTTATTTAGCTATATGTGGCCTCTTATATTTTGGCTGCAACACATTTTTTGTTCCATTTGTAATATGCTTGACATTTCTATGCCTCTGATATATCTAGAGAGGGCATATAGTGTTACCTGATACCTATGTCTATCTCCTCACGTCTTGTCCAATCACAAATGTCATTTATGCTAGGTAACTTTTAAAGGACTTAATAGATCAAAATGAAATTTGGTATTAAACTTTACATCAAAAAGGGGGAGCCACAGTAGCTCAGTTGGTGGAGCATCGGACTCATAATTCAAGGGTCACGGGTTTCATACCAGCCCAGGCCAGCTGTCTCAGTGTGTCCTTGGAAAGGCATTTAGCTTCCATTTCCTCTGCCTGATATAGCCAGTAATGTGTTTAAAGTGTTGTTTAAACAAACAAAAACAACAACGACAAACAAAAGATAAAAACAGCATCAAGAAGACCTAGGTCAAGTTCGATTGTTACCATTTTCTATCAAAATTTTACAGAATTATGGCCCCTGTTTGACTGACAACTTTGCAATCAATTTCATTTAACTTTGCAATCAATTTCATTTCTGCTCAAGAACTTTTGAAGGAGTTCATACAAATAAAATTTGGCATCTGGCTGACTAAAATGACCTAAGTCAGGTTCAGTTTTCACCATTATTGGCAAAGTATAGCAGAGTTATAGCCCCTGTTTGACTTGGCACTTTGCCTTTAATAGCATCATATTGGTGGGGGCATCTGTGGCATATGAGCACTTTTCTAGTTTAAGATGTTAACTTCATGTTGTCATTTATTTCTTCCACCCGACTTCCTTTTTGTGTCTTAAGAATAAAAACTGAAGAAAAAAAATTGAGGTGATTTTGGTAGGAAATGATCCTTACAAACAGTGACATGTACTATCCTTGCAAAATTCCAAATACATAGGGCATATTTATTTATTTTTTTAGATATCACAACACTTGATATTTTTTGTTGCTTTTAAATATTTATCTACTGGATCTCCAATTTTTTTAAAATGCAGCTTTATCATTTTCTCAAGTTTTGAGCTTTTGAAGATTTGATAGAAGAAGCCGACAGGCAAGTATGTGATTCTCTGCAACAATTCACCTGATTTAATGAAGTTTTACTTTTTTCAGCTTGGGGGGATTTCATCCCTCAAAGCCCGAGGCATGCTTTCTACTCTCTGTTACTAAGAATAGTTTGTGTTTCTAATATTAGGACACTTTCTAGATTTAGATCTTCTTGCTTTTTTTACCTTAAAATGCACAGCAAGATCTGTTAAGGGACATAAATCAGATTCTAATTTTGAGAGAGGAAATGATTAGTCAGAGTGGTTACCTTGTTTGGTTTAGTTTCGGCACATTCTGTGTGGCACTTCAAACAATAGAAAATGCTCATAAAAGGTAATTGCTTAAATATTTTTCTCAAAATATTGTACAAATTTTTAATTGATTTTCTTGTAAAATCAAAAGAAAAGACTTACAACATTTTTATTATTAAGATTACATCTAATTTAGAGAGATATAGGTATTTACTTATGATCATAAAAAATTAACATGGTAATCATTATCTTACAAATTTTGTTCATCCCTTCTGATCATGTTTAATGTAGTATTACCTGAACCTGTCAAGCCAAAAGTATTCTTAATACTTTTATATATGACTTAGATTTGAAATTACAAGGATTTGAAATATAATGTCTGGTACTTTCAAAAAATTAAATTCAATCCATTAGTATTCGTAATATTTAAATCATGCTTTCATTAAGAGAATTCTTGAAGGTTTTGCTGTTTGATGAAATATGGCTTAAAACTTGACAATATAATTTCTTCTTTAATGTTCACTTTACATAGTACAGAGATACTAAGGTAACAAGATTTTGGGGAATATTCAATCTTAAGATAGTTATTATGTTGCTCTTGAATCTTAAGATAGTTATTATGTTGCTCTTGACTATATTATAAGCAAAATGTTCACACTGTAGTAAAATATTGAACAAATAAAAGGTTTAAAAACAAAAACAAGATTAGTATTTTTTTATTTTATGTGATATCATCTTGTCTTATCATGAATGATTTTTATAAATAACATATAATTTGCTTTATAAAAACACTGAAAAATAAACGTCTTAATAGGTGTTTTTATGAAAGGAATCTTGTTCTTGTTCATTGTTTTTATCAACTGCAAAAATGTTGAACTTAGGAAATTTATGGATTGCAAATTATCCAAAAACAAAATTAGTGTATTGTGGCCTGTATAACAGAACAAAATTTCTTCCAAGAAACAAGATTTATGAAAACCATCAAAATTTAAACCACTATATTTATCATAGATAGGAAAACAGCTGTAAGGCACACTTAATACTTTCTGTTGCATTTCAAGTATGGTTTTAAAATGTTGTTTATCTCATAAAATTTCAGATTCTAGTTCACATATTATAAAAAAATATTGTAATTCTATAGTTGTTTTTAATTATCTATTGTTAGTATATTTTTCAAACTCTGCCTAACTATATTTACAGACAAAAAGATTCCTTAACAAATTTACCATGATTTTAATTTAAGATTTAATTGGTTATTTACCACTGGAAAATACGAGCAAAGCTGTACATAAGAATATTATCCTCTACTTGTTCGCACATCATCAATACATTAAAATAACTATATTTTGTCCTCTGAAGAACCCTTTTCGTCATAAAAGTGACAGTTTATTGTAATTAAGACAGTTTTCATTTATTTAACAATTTTTTTTCACCTGAAAAAATTATAAATAAAAATTGAAAGACAAATAATTATTACATGTACAGTATATTCTAGCAGTGTTTGATATTGCCGCAAGATGATGTACAGATTAATCCCTGTGATCAGCATTCCATGGCGTACTCTTAGTTGCCTCCTGGTGACATTTTCAGGGTAGAGAAATTTTGATTTGGACAGGTTTGTAATTCAAAATCTTACCATATTTCTCGGATGATAACCCCATGCTTGAGGAGAAGCATATCCCCAACTTAAGCAAAATTTGCCAAATC
This sequence comes from Margaritifera margaritifera, assembly GCA_029931535.1. Taxonomy (NCBI): domain Eukaryota; kingdom Metazoa; phylum Mollusca; class Bivalvia; order Unionida; family Margaritiferidae; genus Margaritifera; species Margaritifera margaritifera. Next base: position 2,935,912 of record JAQPZY010001673.1, on the reverse strand, counting down.
TTCTAAGAGAGCCTTGTCCATTGATAAGTCCACCTCAAACTTGTCATCATATATGGAAGGTTGGCCCCTGGTTTTTTCATGGGAGAGATACAATAATAGCATAAAATGACAACTTAATGTGCTATCTTATAAGTAAATTAGACTGAACCTCAATGTACTCGCATATAACATAGCCTGGCATATGAAGTGTAATATAGTCAATACCTAGACTTTTTTATAGTCATGTAATACAGTTAATATGTACTTGTGTTATTACAGTCTATGCTCCCATATAAGCCGATACCAACTGCAAACTGCATAGACCCAGATCTGCTGTCGCATAATGCATCGGCAGATCTGGGTCTATGCAGTTTGTAAGGACTAATCAGTAGAACAAACAACATAGACCCTGATCTGCCGGCGCATTATGCGATGGCAGATCAGGGTCTATGTTGTTTGCATTTGGACTTGGTTTATGCACGAGTATATACGGTACATAGTCTAACTTTTGATCCTGAGCACTATGTATTAACATAGGGTGATTGTGTTTGGGTATAAGTAGGAGTAAACATTTTATTAATTTTCAAGACTCATCTGCCTTCCATTATGCTACATGGAAACTTCTTTACATGAAACAGTGCTTACTGATAATTTGACATTGGCTTTGAAAAGTCTATTCATAATTCTGATAGGAACACAAACTGACTTACTTGCATAATTCTTCAAGACAAAAAATGGTGTCATTGGATTAAAGTACATTTAGTTTGGTTTTCTGAGGTCCTTACAAGGGACATTACTCACTACAAACTCCTGAACACATTAATATATATATATATATAAAAGACGTTGCCTCCCTTATATTATTGAAACTAATTTCCCTTAGAATGCAACACTCTTTGGTTAGCTTGTGTGCCTGCAACATACATGTCTGAATATTTGAAACTGGATTAAACTTACCATATATACTCGCATATAACTTGGTTCCAACTGCAAAAAATACAGACCATTATCTGCCATTGCATAATGCACCAGCAGATTGGGGTCTAATTACTCCTAACAAACTACATAGATGGCAGATCTGGGTCTATACAGTTTGCAGTTGGATCAGACTTGTACTCGAGTATAGATGGTAATAACTACATAGATGGCAGATCTGGGTCTATACAGTTTGCAGTTGGATCAGACTTGTACTCGAGTATAGATGGTAATAACTACATCATATCTGTATCTTATGACATGGGTACATAGCGTGGAAGCTGTATTGAAGATCTCTGCGAGAAAATGATCTCTTGTGAAAAGTTTTGACCATGTTGTGAGAATGTAACAAGATTTTTATGTTAAGATATTTATCTGTTCAATATCTACATTTACTTTATCTTTTTCAACTAGAAGACATGTTTATACATATCTGATCTCTATAAAATTCAATAGATACAGATTTAAAAATTATTAATGAATAAAGTAAGCTATATTTACTTATTGCTTGTTTATTTTATGTAAGTATGTGTGTATGTATGTATGTATAGAGGTTAATGGCACATCAGCACAATCATGGCCATATAGTGCCAAGTAAAAATTATGTATCTGAAAAAAGACGAGAAAAGATAATGGCAAAAAAAGGGTACAATCCTTAAAATACAAAGTCAGTTTTTTTTTTTATTTGATAAACTACACTTTGTAAAAAAAGTCCAAGACCTCAGCTGAAACATCATCCTGAAACGTATCCCAGGGCAAAAGAGATTGACTCTATTACCCACCACTTACAACATGCAGGAAGTTGCATCTGTTCTATCTTACATCCCGGAGCACACACAAGCATTATTTTATAAGTCGTGTCAAAATCCTACCGTGAATTCACTCTTTTTTTAAAAATACTTATACCAATTTTGCTGGATTTATTGTTGCCTGAATATATTGCTACATGAATATAAAGACCCAATGAACAATGATCCCTCTGTTGAAAAATGAGGACCCCCTTCTCCAATCCACCGATTTAAGTACCGATAAAATATGTTTTTGCTAAACCATGAAAAGTGTTACATATGCAAATAAAAGAATTTCTAAGTGGAAAAAATCATAATACTGTGAAGGAAAAACTGCCCTAAAAAACACCTGATTATGAATGGACAACTTCTTTTAACAGACATATTTTAATTGTTCCATTTCTATTTTTTAGTGTTCCTATTTTCATTTTGGTATTGATAAAGTTTGTGTAACTTCAAGCTGTAATTGATTTGACTTTTGGGGGGCTTTGAGAATTTCAAAAAGGTCTGTGGTTCCAAAAACCATGAAATTGAATACCTATGACAATAAATAAATTCATAGTATTGCTTTTTTTTGTTGCTGCATAATTCTATATTGCCTTTTCAAAAGAATATCCAGCATTCCATGACATCATGTACATGAGGTATGCCCCCTGATTGACCCTCATCCAGACGTTATTTTCTGCAACATAACTTTAACAAAGATTGTTGGATTTCAACCAAATCTGATATTCAGCTTTATACTGATAAGGGCTTGAATGAATTTGATTTCCAGCATTCAACAATATTAATTACTGGAGTTATGGCCAATAATTAGTTGTCCTCATAACTTCAGCACAACTTTACCAAGGTTTACTGGGTTTCAACTAAATTTGACATTCAGCTTTATAGTGATGAGACCTTGAAGGAGTTTGATTTCCAGAATTCTACAACATTAGGTATAGAAGTTAGTCCCCCCTGATCAGGGCTGTCGTAAGGGGCGGGGGATACAGGTGACCGCCCAGGACACCAAGCCCAGAGGACGCCATTTCGCGGAGTTTGCTGTATTTTTTTCCAAGTGGAGGGCGCTGAAGGCGACACTTGCCCAGGGCGCCATTTCATCCAGCGCAAACTTGCGATGGCCCTGCCCCTGATTTGCTTGTCCTCGTGACTTTGGTTTTTGTAGCATAATTTTACCAAGGTTTACTAGCCGAGTCAAAAAAAGGTCAGCAGCAAGTATCTAATTGTACAATAATATGGACTTGTCTTAAGTATATACTAAGTACATTAATTTTTATATGGTACTTTATTTTATGAACTACATCTGACCAATGCTTGGTTGGAAGAAATAACTCCATGTGCCTTGCATCTCGTTAAAAATGGAGACAACTATCTTTGACTGTGTAGGCTCAGAACCTCAACCACATGTTCAGAGAATTTTATGTGAGAGTTCATTAGATAAGGAATTTATGAAACAATGAAATAATACTAAGTCCAACTGCAAACAAAACAGAACTTGTTCTGCTGTTGCATAATTTGTTTGCAGATCAGGGTCTATGCTGTTTGTTCCAATGATTACTCCTAACAAACTGCAGACCCAGATCTGCCTGCACTTTATGCGACAGCAGATCTGGGTCTGTGCAGTTTTGCAGTTGGATTCGACTTATAAGCTTGTGTATACTGTATGTACATAATTGCATGAAATTTTGTATTACCCAATAGTGTTGCAAATTGGATTTGCTAGGTGTTATGTCATAGTATGAAGACATGATGATGATGATATTAAATGCAAACATGATGTGATTATGATATCAAAGTATTGAAATTACTTATGACTTGGAAGGTTGAAGATGTATTAATTTACACAAGATCAGATGGAAGAAGGACTCCAGAGATATTGATATTCATGACCCCTTTTACTGTTTTTTACACATACTGCTCTTAATAGTCTTCGAATATTGTTAAAAATTTTCTTTTCTTTATATGTCACTAGAGAATTTCGATTAACAAATTAAACATTATTGGAAGAATTATTGTCATGATTTCCTTTCAAAAGCATTTTCTAGTATAAGTGGAAAAATATATATAAGGAAGATAACTACTGTTATGTCTAATCATTTGCATAAATTTTAGTTGTCTCCCACTGACATAAAATTGATCTGAAAGACCAGCAGACCTATACTTTGTTACTAATTTTAGCAAGACCATTAAGTTTGTTACTATTATTAGTAATACAAGCTATATTTATTTGGTCAATGAAAATGGACACTATGCCATCGGCATGGAGGGACTGAAATTCCTCCAAGTCCCAAATGGGAATGAGGATTAAATATAATTGTTAGGTCAAGTACTGCAGTCGCTCACCATAACATTGTTCAGTGGAGCCATAAAAATTAATATTTTAAACAGGGAAGGCTGCCATATATTGGAGTGTATTACAGGCAAATCTATGCATGAAATCACAAAATGATGGATTATAATTATCGAAGATTGAAAATGAGGTGAAATAAATTTTGTCGCATTTTTAAAAATAACATTTGCTAAGTTAATAAAGGGATCCAAGGAATTACCTGTGTTATACCAAGAACCAGTGTTATACTGAGAGAGAATATAGTGAGGGATTGCTGTAAAGACAAACAAAATGCCTTATTAAAGTAGAATAACAAGAACAGACCAATTCTCTATATTTAAACTTTGTATTGTTGGCAGCATAGTTTACTGATTGCATACATGGTCCAAACGACACATAGTAATGTGAAAAAAGAATACATCTGAAAAGATTCAGAAATGTAAAGTAGAAAAATATACAACCAAGCATTAAAACTTCAGGCCACATATTAATAATAAGATCATCCTACTGGACTTTGATGTGTAAGGTCACATTAATAACAGGATGATCATATTGGACTTTAATGTGCAAGCTCACATATTAATAACAGGATCATCATACTGGACTTTGATGTGTAAGGTCACATATTAATAACAGGATGACCATACTGGACTTTGATGTGTAAGGTCACATATTAATAACAGGATCATCATACTGGACTTTGATGTGTAAGGTCACATATTAAGAACAGATGACCATACTGGACTTTGATGTGCAAGGTCACATATTAAGATCAGGATGACCATACTGGACTTTAATGAGTAAGGTCACATATTAATAACAGGATCATCATACTGGACTTTGACGTGTAAGGTCACATATTAAGAACAGGATGACCATACTAGACTTTGATGTGTAAGGTCACATATTAATAACAGGATCATCATACTGGACTTTGATGTGTAAGGTCACATATTAAGAACAGGATGACCATACTGGACTTTGATGTGTAAGGTCACATATTAAGAACAGGATGACCATACTGGACTTTGATGTGTAAGGTCACATATTAAGAACAGGATGACCATACTAGACTTCGATGTGTAAGGTCACATATCAAGAACAAGATGATTATATAGGACACTGAAGTGTAAGGCCACATATTGATAACGATGATCATATGGGACCCTGATATGTAAGGCCACATATTGATAACGATGATCATATCAGACACTGATATGTAAGGCCACATATTGATAACAATGATCACATGGGACCCTGATGTGTAAGGCCACATATTGATAACAATGATCATATGGAACTTTGATGTGTAAGGCCACATATTGATAACGATGATCATATGGGACCCTGATGTGTAAGGCCACATATTGATAACAATGATCATATGGGTCTTTGATGTGTAAGGCCACATATTAATAATGATGATCATATGGGACCCTGATGTGTAAGACCACATATTGATAATGATGATCATATGGGACCCTGATGTGTAAGGCCACATATTGATAATGATGATCATATGGAACCCTGATGTGTAAGGCCACATATTGATAACAATGATCATATGGGACTTTGATGTGTAAGGCCACATATTAATAATGATGATCATATGGGACCCTGATGTGTAAGGCCACATATTGATAACGATGATCATATGGGACCCTGATGTGTAAGGCCACATATTGATAACAATGATCATATGGGACCCTGATGTGTAAGGCCGCATATTGATAATGATGATCATGTGGAACCCTGATGTTTAATACCACATATTGATAACAATGATCATATGGGACCCTGATGTGTAAGGCCACATATTGATAACAATGATCATATGGGACTTTGATGTGTAAGGCCACATATTAATAATGATGATCATATGGGACCCTGATGTGTAAGGCCACATATTGATAACGATGATCATATGGGACCCTGATGTGTAAGGCCACATATTGATAACAATGATCATATGGGACCCTGATGTGTAAGGCCGCATATTGATAATGATGATCATGTGGAACCCTGATGTTTAATACCACATATTGATAACAATTATCATATGGGACCCTGATGTGTAAGGCCACATATTGATAACAATGATCATGTGGAACCCTGATGTGTAAGGCCACATAATAATAGTAAGATAATTATATGGGACCCTGACATATAAAATGTACTTTCTATTGTGAATTTAGCAAAAGAACTAATTAACAACTTCAGGTTAATAGTAACATAGATATAAAATATTTATATAGTCAGAGAGAAAATTAAACAACATTTACATCCCAAACAGGCTAAATTTATTTTATTTGCCAAAAGTTAACAACACTAAAATATTATGAATACAGTATACAAACTAAAAATAGTGGTCACATTTACCCATTAAAATTTCATGACTGTGTAAAACTGCTAGTCATTCATAAGTCTTCAGTAACATTTACAAGTAAATATTGGTCAGATAAGAACTGCTTTATGCAGTTGGTAACACCCCAAAAATTCTTCAAAATTTTTTAAAAAATTGTGGTAGTTGTTAGTTTCTTCTACTGTCAAAATAATTTCCATAATTATGTAAGATTTGATAAATCATTTATGAAATTAACATTAATTCTATAATCTCTATGACTAGGTAATCACTGTTAAAGAAAGACTGTCTTTACTATATTCCCTACCCTATTCTTCTCTCTTGGAGAGAATTTTTGACCTACTTATTAAAATAATCACAAATCTACAGACAACAATCAATGGTGGTGAACATTTTTATATATGGATATCTAAGTAATGTAAAATGTCTTCCAATTTATTGATACAATAAAGAACTTTCTCAATTATCTGTTGAATATTGCTAAGTATCACATGTTATGCAAATCAATGCATAAACTTCATATAACATTCCTGTAATATTTAAGCATTCTCTTGCTTTATATAGAATTTTAATCAAATAAATGTCAAGGGAGACAACTAATCTCATCTTCCAGGGTAGTCTCAATCAACCAGACCTCTTGCATGGCTTGGTGAGATCTTGGTCATATGAGGGCTTGGTAAATGTCTATACAATCATTTTATAATGATCAAAATGAGGATTACCAAAAATAAGGTAAAGTTCCGGATTTGTTGACAGGTTTAAGTCGTTGTTCTTAATAAAGACTTAGATCACATAAATGCTCAATTTTATTTTTTTTGTTTACGTTTTGGACCAACCACATAAAATATGTGTAGGTTATTGTTAAGATGCTATTATAAGAGGATACTAATTGTGCAGGTTTCAACATAGCTGATGGACAGGTGTGACGCATTATCAGCTTACTGCAACCAGGCCTGGCTATGTGTGCTGAATGTTTACTTTAATGTGGAAGTTTTTCTCATTAACACAATAAGAGTACGGGAACTTTGGAGCTCATGTCAGTCAAGTGATTCATATCTGGTTGATTTTATTACAAAACAAGTGCCCTATGTGAAAATCAAGCATTCTGGGTTGTAAAATCATAGAAGTCACATTAAAGGTTTATAAAGCTACACTGTCCTTCTGTGTGTTATTAATGAAATCCTGCAAGTCATACAGGCTTTTGCTTCTGCACAAAATCTTGCAAATTGTCAGACTGTGACACTAACTAACAGAGTACCATCTACACTTGCATATAATCCAAGTCCAAATTCAAACAACATGGACCCTGATCTACCAACGCATAATGCACCGGCAGATCAGGGTCTATGTTGTTTGCTCTACTGATTAGTCCTTACAAACTGCATAGACCCAGATCTGTCGGTGCATTATGCAACAGCAGATCTGGGTCTATGCAGTTTGCAGTTGGTATTGGCTTATACGCGAGTATATACGGTACTTGCAAAGGACATAGATTGCCTGCTTTTGCACCAATACATTCTATCACCTCTAAAGTACATTTATTGATTATATACAAATAGTGCTTAATGACTTTAGGGTATACACAGTGTATTTGTTTTGACAGAAGAAAAAAGAAAGAAAAAGAAATGAGCAATATCTGTCAGTAACAATCAACTGTACAGACCTTTACCAGACTCTCGCTTGGTGTAGATCTCTTGGAGTCTTGCAAGAATCTGGTTGAACAAGAGTACCTCTAGAGTGGTAGTAAAGTAGCCAATGTATGATGACAATGGTGAATAAATTGTGCTTATACATGCTATGCCCTCTGGCTGACTGCTACAAATGTTATTAAGGAAAAACTTACCAAGTGACACTTGTTAAAATATTTGGTATTAATTTTCAAAAAAGAAAACACATAAAAGAACATCTATTACCAAGTATTAAATAAATACCCATTGCACATTTAGGGTCATTAACAGGCACATTTATCAGGAATTCTTTTGAAAGTAAATTTAACTATAAAACATTAGCCTATATTTAACTCCATGCTTGGAGTCCTTGCGACTATGCATCTTTGATGACTTTTGCCTATTTCCAATATCAACTCGAAAATTATATATGTGCTTTTCACAATCATCTGATAATGATTAGAAAATAATGACTGTAACCTGAAAATAACAAAAATATAATGGAAAAATAGGTTTTCACAATTACTTTCCTTGACATTACTGTCCACCACGTTTAGGGTTGTGCTTTCATAACAAATATATGGGAGAAATCTATTTCATAAACATTTGATGATTTTAATTAAACCATGTATCTAAAAATTACACCACAATTTTTGTCAATGGTATAAACAATTTTCTGTGCAAAATAAATTGTTTTTCTTTTGCCCTATCTTATATTTATTACATGTAAGAAATTACATTTTCTGTCAATAATAATCTAAAGGAAGGCTGACCCAAAAGATGGGGACACCTATCTTCCAAGGGAGGTAAATATGACTGGAACTACAAACTGCCACTAACACCGAAAAGTCTGCTGAAGGTAGCAAAAACTCTTCTGTGCCTAGTGCAGGGAAGCTTTTGAAAACCTTAGCATTGTGACCAAAGTACAAATAGTGCATACCAGTATAAAGGTGTCACTCTGCAAATAATTAGTCAAAATAAATATAATTTATACTAAACTTTGCAGGCTTGTAAATTGCATGAAAGATTACTTTTACAACCACAAAAATTTTCCTTGAAGCAGGGTATCACTTGTCCTCATTGTAAATAAAACAAATCACTGTGGTTATTTTTGATGAGCAGCATGTGATAATATTCCACTAATTTCCAAACTGCAATAAAATTATATCCCTTATACGATTCTTGGGTGACAATAGACCATAGAAGAATGCAAATATTTCACATCAAGTTACCTCTCTTTGTTAATGATAAGCTAACACTGAACAGTTTTTGGTTACAGCTGCAGTCAATGATGTAGGCTCTCACATCTGAAATCAAGTGCTATCAAAATGAAGCTCCATAACCATCAACATGTATACATTTTCAAACTCCTCAGAGAATGCAGAAATCAAATCCGAAAACAGATTGGCATGACAAACTTCATCCTGTTAGAGTCACACCACACCCTCCAAGCAGCACATGAAAATCCCTACAAATTGTAAAGTTCAACCTCATAAAGAATCTTTACAGAACGATATCAGAGTTATTTTACCTATAAGGCATCCCAGAAATTACTTTCAGGAAGTGACAGATTTGCCGCAAAATCAGTATGAAAATTTTGGTAAATGCATAAAAACAGAGCTTGGAAACAAATGGACAGCTGCTGATCGATGTTGTAAGCCTAAACTTAATCTCAAACCCAGCTAGCATAAATGTGTTTCTGCACTTGAATCATTGACTTGTACATATAACATGATATCATGCATTCTTGATGCTGCTATAAACAATGAAGAAACCTAGAGATGAGTATGGATGTTTCTTCAATAAAAACTTTACCCCATTGGTCAATCATACAAAACTGCTCAGTGCTATCTTAAGGAAAATTTGGATGTTACTATGTGATAATATGATAGATTATGAATAATAATTATGGTACCTATTTGACCTTACTGTGCACAAAAAATAAACTACCTATGGACTCACCTAAAGTACCACTTAAGAGTGCATTTTGTTACATCTGTTTTACCCATGTATGGGAAACCTCACCTGCATATCACCATGAAAATCTGTGCCAATAAAATGAAAAACACCACAAAAAAGGAAATCAAAGTAGCCCACTGGATACAAAGTGTCTTATTTCAACATAAAAAAATAAAAACAGATTTCACAAAGTGTGCAGGAATAATAATTTTCTAAGCTAGAATACCTCAAATTTTAATCTAAAATGGTGAAATATCATTATTTTGCACATTATGACCTCTGACCCTGTTGACCTTGAGATTAATTTCCAATGGCAATACTGTAATATGAATCTAAGCCATTTAAAATTCCTACCTATTACCATTAGGGTCAAAAAGCATAGTATGCATACACATACTGAAAATTGCATTTTTCTGTAGATCCATTTTAAGTTTTCCAATCATATTTTCTCCAGAAAAAGTTTTAAATCAGGGATAAGAGTAATATCAATCAATTTAAAGTCTTAAATTACAATCCAAAGAAGTAACCCAGTCAGAATGTAAATGTTCATTAAAGTAACACTAAACAATTTTCTGATACAGCACCAGTTGAGGATGCACCCTCTCACCCTCTCAAGAGACCTGTTATCAAAATAAAGCGATTTTCAACCCCATTAATAACCTATACTGACAAAATCTAAGGTATTTATTATTGGTGACAATTGCATCCCGGATATAACTTTAATGAAATGGAAAGTGGATCATGCATGAACCAATTTCCATTGGGCAGACATTGCAGGTTAAAACTTAATCTCAAATCCAGCTAGCTCAAATATGTTTCTGCCCTAGAATCATCCCCTTGTGCACAGAAAATGAAATCGTGCTTTTTTGACAATACTATAAATAACAAGGGAGAAACCTGGGGATAAAGTATGGATGTCTCTTCAATTAAATATTTACCCCATGACCAATGAAATGAAACTGTTTAGTGCTACTTAAGGGGATAACAACAATCAGTTTGTTCTTTAACTACCGTATATCCTCACGTATAAGCTTATACCAACTGCAAACTGCATGGACCCAGATCTACCATCACATAATGAGCCAGCAGATCCGGGTCTATGCAGTTTGTAAGGAATAATCAGTAGAACAAACAGTATAGACCATGATCTGCTGGCACATCATGCAACGGCAGATCAGGGTCTGTGTTGTTTACATTTGGACCTGGATTATATGAAAGTATATACGGTAAGCAAATTAGTTTTCAAAACTTTTAACCAAAGTTGGACGATATGTAGATGAACAATTGAAATAAGTTTCACTTAGACAACTCCAGAAGGAAATAGTACATTTTGTCCTACTGAAAGGGAAATAACTCCTAAAACCTCTGCCAATATGATACAAGTGAAGGGGAAATTCCATGTTAAACAGGGATAATAATGATAACTGCATTACATTTTATCTGAAGGTGAAAATCAAACTTGAGCTAAATTTTTCAATGTAAAGCCTCAAACTGAATTTGCTGTCAACCCATGAAATCTTTAAAAAGTAACTGAGTGGAAATGAAATTTGCAATGGCTTTTACCTGACATGGCATGACAGATGGATGGAAAGATGGGTAATGCAAGTCCCCTCCACAGACATGGAGAGGTTGGGGGTGGGGGCATATAAAAAAGTCTTAATAAATGAAAGAGCCCATGATCAGTGCATTGAGGAGTGTCTATGCCATACAAAACTAATGAATGTCCATCTTTTATTAAAATCTGTCAGTAACCAATGCACCTTTTCAAAACAGCTAAAAATCCAGCATTAGGGACACAAGATAGTTAGTAATATTTGACAACAAAATTAAACACAAATAGTACTATTAATCTGGCAAGCTTAATTCACATCAAACCTTAAGTTATGGTTAGTAAAATCAAGTTAGGAACCTATAGGGATGAGGTACATATCAACTTTGCTCCACATCCATAACATGCCATTATACAAATTGGCAAGTTTCCAAATTATATCAAGATTATTACTATAACAAATTAATTAATTAGCTCAGTTCATACACAACAAAATATTATCATATTTCATAAGTTTGATTTTGTTTTTTTAAGAGAAGATGTAACATATTGTTTTAATTACCCTCTTATTTATTTATTACCGTATATACTCACATATAATCTAGGTCCAAATGCAAGCAACATAGACTCTGATCTGCTGTCACATAATGTGCTGGCAGATCAGGGTCTATGTTGTTTGTTTACTGATTAGTCCTTACAAACTGCATAGACCCAGATCTGCCGGCACATTATGTGGCGGTAGATCTGGGTCTATGCAGTTTGCAGTTGGTATGGGCTTATACACGAGTATGACGGTAATATAAATTTCTTTGTTTAAACATATTGATTGCAACAAATAGTAAATAAATTCTGACTGTAGCCATTTAAAAAAACATTTATTATTTCATTACTATGCAGCTTTCTAATTTGTAAAAATGTACATAAAAGCACTAATTAAACACAACAAAAAGTACATTTACAAATAAACACATTATCCTAATTACCCTTCTGTACAAACAGGTACTGCCATGCATAAAAATGGATAAAGTCATGTCTTTTTACAATACCCTAACTAAAAACAAAATGATCTCAAGTGAATAATACAAGGTAATGTTTCACTAATGAATATATTTGATTATTACTGATTGTTAGAGGACTCAAAAGTATATATGACAATTGTAAACAAAGCATCTAACTGTTTTCTGTTTTTTCCAGTGTAAGCATCTTGAAGGACTTGACATTTTCATTTATTCATATGTCTAGAACAAGTTTAAAATACAAAAAAGCTTTGATTATTTAACCATCAATCATTCAAATACAGTACTCCCTCATTTTAAGGCACTTGATAGTAACACCATTTCTGTTATAAGGAGGGTGTCATCATGGATCCCATTTCATTATGTAGTAGAAAAATTATATTTATAATGTACCTCATTATAAGGCAGTCTCATGATAAGGTGGTATACTCTATGGCTCCCATGGAGTGTTATATTGAGGGTGTACTGTACTCAGCATCACTCGAGTCAAATGACTTGTCAAGTTCAACATAAAAGCCATTGTCCGCATTTGCCCTTAAGTACTCAAACCAACTAAAAACTAAAAATAAATGTTGGGTTTGCAGCACTTCTACCTATTGAAGTTACACTGTAATTCCATATTGTATATTTCAGACTACAAATTCTTTAACTTTATTAATTTCTAAATACTGTGCTTTCGTAAAAAGAGCAACTAAACAAATATGTCATATAGGAAACTTAACTACCTGAATTAATTAGGACAAGTATGTAGTGTCTCTACAATTTTTTTACACTCTAATTTTTCATACACCATTATCAATTAAAAAAATCATAATTATTTTTGTCCTGTAATGTTTGGTACAGAGAATTTTTTCTTATTAAAGTAGTACACATTTTAGGTACCTAAATAAAAATTAAAAATAAGGATATTTGTACCTGCAATTTTTTGTACACCTGACATTTTTTTTTTTTAAATTAAGTATATTTGTTTTAATTATTACTATTTGATCAGAAAACAATGGCAATGTTAATGGTCAAGTGAAAAATTCTCGGTTACAAATTTAGTTTTCTGAAGAGTTTACTGGGTTTCAGATTTCAGATTTAGATGTTATTTTACTTGAGAACAATATGGTAGACAAATGCCATTTGCAACACAGTAACTCTACTGTATTATTTGGGCAAATTACATGAGGTTGAATCTCATCATAACAAGTATACACCAATGATATAATAAACAATGTCCCTCTCAAATGTATGTACATACTATTAGAGTTAGTTCCCTTTGTGTTTTGAGCTCTCTAATTTTAAGGCATACAGTCTCTCCCAATAATCTGTGCAGCATAAAAGCATATGTTAGATTTGTGTTTGAGACTGATTTAACCCATACATAAAAGTAAGAAAATACCAGACATGCAAAGTGGTAAGTTCCAATGGTAAGGAAATCCCAGACATGCAAAGTGGTACCTTCCAATGGTAAAGAAATATCAGACATGCAAAGTGGTAAGTTCCAATGGTAAAGAGATTTCAGACATGCAAAGTGGTAAGTTCCAATGATAAGGAGATATCAGGCATGCAAAGTGGTACGTTCAAATGGTAAGGAAATATCAGACATGAAAAGTGGTACCTTCCAAGAAAATCAGTATGTTCTATGCAAGTTTTAGCAGGTGCTTCCCTCCCATGAGAGACTGACAATTTTAGGAAAGTCCACATGTTGAATTTATGTGGTTTTGCAATTTTCCAATGTGTCGTGTTTCAGTATCTGAATTACCACAAATTTACATTTTTGTGATTAGTGACAAGATCACAAATATTGCAAAAATTAAACCACATGCAAAATTTCAGAATTTATGGAGTTCCAATGATGTCTGTAAGTGCAAGTGAACCTCCAAAATGGAGATCTCTCAGCATATACAAAGGAATGAGGACACTGTTTACGATATCTTGGATCTTGGTGTGCCCTTGTAATGATGAGCTTTAATCCCAAGTGATAACTTTTTAAGCACACTGTAGATAATAGATCAGATATGGTAGTTACTGAAAGCACACTGTAAAAACTAAATTGACATGTACATGTATTGTTCCACAAAACCCTTACTCTTTCCCATCATCTAATGATAACTGGTTAACATCCCCAAAAAGATCAGATCAGCAAAGATTTCAAGTTATTAAAGTCTGCGGATTCTTTCACTATGTGCCTATATTTTAGGAGGATTATTTTTTCAAATGCTAGCTGTGGTCATGTGACTAGTCAACCATGTGACCATTTTCCTCAAGATTTTTTTTCAGATTGGCGAAGAACTCAACCATAGACCCAGGAATGGCAGAGTCAACCAATGTCCTAGGCAACATTCCTCCAATATCAGGCTGAATCAGACTGGTCACCTTTGTCTTGTTTGGTTCACTGCAAAGAAGAATCAAAAATTTTAGTACAATGAAAGTTTAGCTTCATTCATCTGCCTTCTGTCTGACCAGTTATTACTCTTAAACATTACACATGATGGATCCATATCATTTATTTAAAATTACAAGTACAAAGGAAACATTTTAATCTGTCTATTTTATGTCATGCCACCCTTAAACAAGAGTCCCTTTAGGGGACTGATAACCTACTATCAATAAAGAATTTCCAGGAATTAAAGATAAAACCATTTCTTCCTTTCAACTGCTGAGTGTTGAAACCATCTCTGATGTTCTTCAGTGATATGATTTTTTTCAAATTAACCACTGTGGCAGCCATATTGGATGTAAGATCGGCACCATTTTCATTTAGAACAAACTATATGCCATTAGATGACTTTTGGTGAAAACCCCATGCCAATATGACCATTAACTCTTGAAAATTAGTGACAAGATTTTCAATATGCTCACTGTGGCAGCCATATTGGATGTCTGGAGGGCACCATTTTCATTTTAGGACCAACTAGATATCATAAGAAGTCTTTGGTGAAAAAATATGTTCATATGTCCATCAAGTCTGGAGGAATAGCAATAACAAGATTTTCAACATGGCCACAATGGTGACTATATTGGATGTCATATTGGCGTCATTTTCATTCAAGACCAACTAGATACCACAAAAAGTCTTCTGGTGAAAACCCCATGATGAAATGACTTTCCATTTAGGAGTAGCAACAAGAAGATTTTCAAGATGCCATATCAGCCCTACTTCAGGTCAGGTCAGCACCATTTTTATTCAGGACCAACTAGATATCATAATTATTCTTCTGGTGAAAACCCCATGTCTATGGCTTTCCATTTCGGAGGAGTATCAGTAGCAAGATTTTCAAAATGGCTGCTTTGGTGGCCATACTGGATGTCTGATCGGCACCATTTTCATATAGTACCAACTAGACATCATAAAAAGTCTTCTGGTTAAAACCCAATGTCGATATGACTTTCCATCTTGGAGAAGCTGCAAAAAGATCTTCAAGATGGCCACTGTGGTGGCCATATTGGATATCAGATTGGCACAAGTTTTATTTAAGACCAACTAGACTCCATAAGAAGTCTTCCAGTCAAAACCCCATTCTGACAAAAATGTTAATATTGAAATAAGGCTTTAAACTGATTTTGGTTGAAATAAAAGAGAGTGATAGAGAATGCAGAGTCTTGTCAAAAGTCTAAATGAAGAGGACAGATTTCTATTTGCATACATAGGCAGCAGCCAGGACAAGAAGACTTAAAGATAAATCTATTGGACTTAAAGATAAATCTATTGGATTACTATGGATAAATCTACTGGATTACTATGGATAAATCTATTGGATTACTATGGATAATTCTATTGGATTACTATGGTTAAACAGTTAACATTATTTATTAACTCTGATCAAGTAGTCATGTACCATGAAAATGACAAAATTGGTTGAAAAAAAAAGTAGCTTTTTCATGTAATGAGGGAGGAGAGCATTGATTCAAACTATGTAAGTAGCCCCCTCCCCACCAACCCCAACCCCGCTTTGAATCAGTTTTTTCTTTGGCAGAGGCAGAGAAAAATGTGCTTTTTTATTTTTCTTTCTACATATGAGATGTGCAAAATCAGCCAAATTTTAAATAAGGAACATTTGAAATGAAGACCACATCATTTTGATCCAAGAATGGTTCATATTGGGCAATATTAGTTCCAAACTAAAAAGGTGTTCACAGAACACATATGCCCCACCAGTGACAAAAACAAAGAACCTGGCAACCACAGACACAGACAAGGTAACATTTACTATATCCACCACTCTACATTCATGGTGGGGCATACACAGCTCTTTGTATTGGCTAACAAGCAAATTCGTAATGTAATTCATGACTATAAAATTATATTAAATTAGTCCTTGCTACACTAACAAAGAACCTCACTATACAAACATTTTGGATTTAACAAGCATTCTTACATACAGTATTGTACAGAGTACTTCATTAAAGTGAATGCTTTGCTGTAACAAACATTCCTCGAATAGATATAAAATCAATATTTATTACCAGAGAAAACTGTACTTTCAAACAGATTTTCAGCTGACTAATATTTACGAATGAAGTTTCCTTTTGTTGAAAACAAATTATTGCACAAATTACATAAAATAAGCATATACAGGGAATATATGGTGTACCACAGAAAGTTTTGAAATTCCAATTTGAATTAATATTTACATATCTATCATTTAGGAATTATTAGATAGTATATCTAAGATTGATTAATTTATTTTTTACAAATGTGTAAAGTCTTGTTTTCCAGCGATTTTCTGTGTTCAAATAATGGGTTATATTGAGCATGTTTACCTCATGAAAAAAGAATAATTACCAGATACTGTATGTTTGCATATAACACATACTGCAAACAACATATAACCAGATCTACTGTTGTAAAATGTGCTAGCAGGTCAGGTCTATGGTGATAATTTGACTTAAGATTTCATGTGAATGGTGAGAACACTGATCGGCACTATATACCTGCTTATAAGTCAATTCCAACTGCAAATCGCACAGACACAGATCTGCCATCGCATAATGCACAGGCAGATGTGGGTTTATGCAGTTTGTTAGAAGTAATCAGAAGAACAAACAAAATACACCCTGATCTGCAGGCACATTATGTGATGGAAGAACAGGGTTTATATTTGCTGTTGGACCCAACTTATAAGTGAGTATATACGGTAACAATACATTACATCAGATCTGGGTGTATGCTGTCTACAGTTGTATGAGCACTCATCATGGATATATATGGTCAAATTCTTCATTTCACATCTCATATTCATTCTCAAATACAGCATGAAATAGCATATTTTATTGTATTTTACTACAGATACTTTTTGGATACAAGGAGGTAAAAATTAAAGCTACAAAAAAATGCAATTTCTAACCATTACAAAACTTTTTCTCATTACATTTGATCAAATAAAATATTTTCACAATATACAAATATTAATTAGAATGGAATTGAGCCCACTTATCATTACAAAAGATCTTTAGAAGTTATTTCATAAATCCAAATGACCTGCTGTGACATCTAGGTGAACTAGACAATTTCCTTTCATTTCTCAATCAAATAAAGTATATTCCAGTGTTTACTATTTATTGGTTACTGGTTTTCAAAAGAAGGACTGGACTTTCCAACTGAGTTACCTTTCCTAACATAACCACAACTTCTGCTTGTGTAATATAATTTGTATCCTTATTTACTCAATAACCTTTTTGTACCATATACAACCTTATGTTGGACAAACTACATCAACTACAAACAGTGTGAAGTCACATGGAGGAAAATGTTCTTATTTCAATTATCTTCACTTCTTCAACACAGTAGGAAAAACCTGACAAATTAAACCCTGTTTATAACAAGAAATGTGATCACAGAATGTAAATCCCCTGCCAAGCACCTTTATTCAGGCCCCTGCAGACAAATGTGCATGAGAAACTCAGTCCTGAACCAAAATTTAACTTAAGTGACTCCAGTGTAAAATATATGACACAGTGACCTGATTTTGGCAGGGTGGCATTGTACTCACCAAGACACACTAAAATGTATGATTCTGTGGCCAATAATGCCAACAAACCTGACCTAAATACAAAACTTAACCACAGTTACTGAAGCGTGAAATTTAGGTTGTGTCAGTGTCTCCACCCTGAAGTTCTATCCCCAGAGAATTGATAAAAATCATGTGTCTCCATCTTCAAGCTGTATCCCCAGAAAATGGATAAAGATCAGTGTCTCCACCCTCAAGCTCTATCCCCAGAAAATGGATCAAAATCAGTGTCTCCATCCTCAAGCTGTATCCCCAGTAAATGGATCAAAGTCAGTGTCTCCATCCTCAAGCTGTATCCCCAGAAAATTAATCAAAATCAGTGTCTCCATCCTCAAGCACTATCCCCAGTAAATGGATCAAAGTCAGTGTCTCCATCCTCAAGCTGTATCCCCAGAAAATTAATCAAAATCAGTGTCTCCATCCTCAAGCACTATCCCCAGTAAATGGATCAAAATCAGTGTCTCCATGCTCAAGCTGTATCCCCAGAAAATGAATCAAAATCAGTGTCTCCATCCTCAAGCTCTATCCCCAGAAAATGGATCAAAATCAGTGTCTCCACCCTCAAGCTCTATCCCCAGAAAATGGATCAAAATCAGTGTATCCACCCTCAAGCTCTATCCCCAGAAAATGGATCAAAATCAGTGTATCCACCCTCAAGCTCTACCCCCAGAAAATGGATCAAAATCACAGTGTATCCCCAGAGAATGAATCAAAATCAGTCTCCACAATCAACTTCAATCCAAAGAGAATGGATCAAAATCACAGTGTCCTCCACCCTCATCACTAGAGATGGATCAAAATCATAGCATCTCCACCCTCAAGCTGTATCTCCAGAAAATAGATCAAAATCAGTGTCTCCACCCTCAACAATAGATTCAGGTCATATAACAGACAATAGATTTGGGTCATATAACATACAATAGATTGGAGTCATATAAAAGGCAATAGATTGTGGTCATATAACATACAATAGATTGGAGTCATATAAAAGGCAATAGATTGTGGTCATATAACAGACAATAGATTGGGGTCATATAACAGACAATAGATTGGAGTCATAAAAAAGGCAATAGATTGTGGTCATATAACAGACAGTAAATTGGGGTAAAGAAGAAATATTACTGCAACAAACACAACATTAATACACATTTTTGATTACCGGTATTTTACATTTGACCAAAATTGTAACAGCTACATCATATTGGATGGAGAATGGTATTTGCTTTGGATCCATGAGGGAACATGATATGCTAGATATTGGTGGAGTTTTTAGTTGCATGTGACATAGTACTCTCCTATAGTCAAAGGTGAAACAGAATATACTGTGTTGGTCAAATTTAAGAAGTATAAATTGGTGTTTACCCTAGGACAAAGCTATCTAAAGTTCAAATTCACTAACCATCAACAAAGAGGCCTAGATTATAAGTACACACACACACACAGACACATGCATGGGTTACCATTAGTGACCATTCATCCAAAATTGATACAGTGGTCCCGCTCTATAACACTTCAGGGGAACCATGACAGTGTACCATGATACAGTTAGAACCATATTAGCACAATTGGTACAATATTTGACTTGTAATCTAAAAGTCTTGGGTCCTATACATGCCCAGGACAATTTTCTCTCTGATTATTATTGGGAAGGACACTTAGCTCTCATTTCCTCAGCATGATATAGCCAATAGTGTGTTAGAAGATGCAGTAAAAAAAAAACAACCAACAGGAATGAATCAGTGAGGTCTCCTTATAATGGAGTAAATTATACGGAACATATAATTCAACCAGTATAGTGGTATCCATGACTATATCCAAGTTATATCAGATGCCATGTAATAAAAATAACAAGATTTTCAAGATGGCCATCATAGTGGCCATACTTGATGTCAAATCAACATCATTTTCATTGAGGACCAACAAGGCACCAGAATGGCACTAGTTATGACATGTAAGGGATAGACAAGAGTGGTGACAATTCCTTACTTATGACATGTAAGGGATAGATGAGAGTGGTGACAATTCCTTAGTTATGCAATGTAAGGGATAGACAAGAGTGGTGACAATTCCCTACTTATGACATGTAAGGGATAGACAAGAGTGGTGACAATTCCTTACTTATGACATGTAAGGGATAGACAAAAGTGGTGACAATTCCTTAGTTATGACATGTAAGGAATTGACAAGAGTGGTGACAATTCCTTAGTTATCACATGTAAGGAATTGACAAGAGTGGTGACAATTCCTTACTTATGACATGTATGGGATAGATGAGAGTGGTGACAATTCCTTACTTATGACATGTAAGGGATAGACAAAAGTGGTGACAATTCCTTAGTTATGACATGTAAGGAATTGACAAGAGTGGTGACAATTCCTTACTTATGACATGTAAGG
The DNA here is from genome assembly GCA_029931535.1 of Margaritifera margaritifera. Taxonomy (NCBI): domain Eukaryota; kingdom Metazoa; phylum Mollusca; class Bivalvia; order Unionida; family Margaritiferidae; genus Margaritifera; species Margaritifera margaritifera. Next base: position 2,914,895 of record JAQPZY010001673.1, on the reverse strand, counting down.
GATAGATGAGAGTGGTGACAATTCCTTAGTTATGCAATGTAAGGGATAGACAAGAGTGGTGACAATTCCCTACTTATGACATGTAAGGGATAGACAAGAGTGGTGACAATTCCTTACTTATGACTGTAAGGGATAGACAAAAGTGGTGACAATTCCTTAGCTATGACATGTAAGGAATTGACAAGAGTGGTGACAATTCCTTAGTTATCACATGTAAGGAATTGACAAGAGTGGTGGCAATTCCTTACTTATGACATGTATGGGATAGATGAGAGTGGTGACAATTCCTTACTTATGACATGTAAGGGATAGACAAAAGTGGTGACAATTCCTTAGTTATGACATATAAGGAATTGACAAGAGTGGTGACAATTCCTTAGTTATCACATGTAAGGAATTGACAAGAGTGGTGACAATTCCTTACTTATGACATGTATGGGATAGATGAGAGTGGTGACAATTCCTTAGTTATGACATAAAAGGGATAGACAAAAGTGGTGACAATTCCTAAGTTATGACATGTAAGGAATTGACAAAAGTGGTGACAATTCCTTAGTTAGGACATGTAAGGAATTGACAAGAGTGGTGACAATTCCTTAGTTATGACATGTAATTGATAGACAAAAGTGGTGACAATTCCTTTGTTAGGGCATGTAAGGAATTGACAAGAGTGGTGACAATTCCTTAGTTATGACATGTAAGGAATTATGTAGAAATTGCTTTAAAAAATGAATGATTAGGTGCCATAACTCGGTACAAAAATGAAGGAATGTTAAGACGGTACAATTTGACCTTAGAAAGAAAGAAGTTAAGTACAACTACAGATCAAAAAAACGGTTTGCTTGGGCAGAACATTTTATGAGGGAGCATATATAGTACAAAACAGTCACCTTACTCTTAGCTCATTGTACAGTCTCCACAATTTACAGTGAAAAGGGTGCTCAGTACACATTGAGGAAACAAATGATTAATTGCTTTATGAATAACAAAACTGCTGAAAAGTGGGCAGGTATTGTTAATGGGTATAAGAAATATATAAAAAGTCATTCATTCACATGGACAAAAATTATGGAGTTTATATAACATATGAGACATGTTTATTGTTCCAAAAATATTGCTACTGTGTATACTCGCGTATAAGCCGGGTCCAAATAAAAACAACATAGACCCTGATCTGCCGTCACATAATGTGATGGCAGATCAGGGTCTATGTTGTTGTTTCAACTGATTTCCTTACAAACTGCATAGACCCAGATCTGCCAGTGCATTATGTGATGGCAGATCTGGGTATATGCAGTTTGCAGTTGGTATCGACTTGTATGCGAGTATATATGGCAATATTTTATAGGCCTCTTGTCATATTGCATACAAGGTGGAAATGTTTACATGATAACATCATATTGCATACAAGGTGGAAATGTTTACATGATAACATCAACAATAAAAGATACACCATCAATCTTCAATTGATTATCTGTTTGTTTTTGTTCATCATGATGTGAAGTTCAACTCTACTTTATCACGGCATTGCAGACAAATGATAGGTAAGGTGCAATAGCTCACGCACTATGGATAATCAATCAATGCTGATCGAACTCAATAGTCTCAGCCAGTGTTTTATATACATGTACTATTATTAAATGCTCAGTTTTGTCACAAATACTTTCAAAATAGGAGGCTACTGAACAATATTTTCCCCGTATATGTCATCATCAAGGGGTATATATCGTCGATAAGGACACATCATGACATCATTCAACTTGCCCTGATATATTTACCATTCATACTCGTGTATAAGCCAATGCCAACTGCAAACTACATAGACCCAGATCTGCCATCATAATGCACCGGCAGATCTGGGTCTCTGCAGTTTGTACGGACTAATCAGTAAAACAAACAACATAAACCCTGATCTGCCAGTGCATTATGTGATGGCAGATCAGGGTCTATGTTCTTCTCATTTGGACCTGACTTATATGCGAGTATATACGGTATGTCAGGACTAAATTATGAATGATGTTGAATAAAGAATAAAAAGAACATACCATATATACTCACTTATAAGTATAGTCCAACTACAAACAACATAGACCCTGATCTGCCATTGCATAATGCACCAGCAGATCAGGGTCTATGTTGTTTGTTCTACTCCTAACAAACTGCACAGACCCAGATCTGCTGGTGCATTATGCTGGTGCTTTCAACAGCTCTGAGGTGGTACTAATGTACAAGTGATTAATTTCACAAAAGAAAATATCCACAAGGTGCTATCATTAATTGCTATAGAACTAACTGGTACATGAAACTATATAAGTATTTCAGAACATGTTGCCTCAATGGGGGAAGAATAGATCAAGTTTTACATAATAAAATGTAATCCTTCCTTTGAAAGTTATTCCATCCTCTTCTGAACATGAAAGCCCAGTGTAGTGCAGTGTCATGTTCCATGATATGCATATTAACACTTTCAGTTCCCAAGACCCCCTTTCAAAATCAAAAGCTGAAACTACCGTATTTAGTATTTACCGTATATCACGGTACAAGATAAAATAAATAATTTTTTTCTTGTCCCATAACTTATGGTTAAACTTTTTTTCAACTAGATCATATGTCCCAAAACTTAAGAACCAAAACAAATTGTATTAAATTTGTTGCCATCCCCCGCAACTGCGTGTTACAATAAGGTAGGTAAATTAAATGTTTATTTGATAATAAACTGAAAGAAACTAACCTTGTAGTGTTCTCATTTATTCCTCTTTTTTGTTCTTCATAAGCAATTTATTTATAAAAGACACAAATGTATCCACTATCCAAACTCCACATGATTCTGTAATGTATCATACTCAGGTAGTGTGTATCACTTATGTCAGGTATTTAGAAGATGGGTGTAAGTTTATCTTAAAGATGGGTGTAACTTTAGTGAAATGTACATCACATATACATAATATATTCACAGACAATATGTGTAAACTACAATACAAATTAAGTTTATTTAAAAATAAAAAAACACTAAACCAAATGCAACTTTGGCACTAAGCAGGTCAAAGTCAGTAGGTGCAGAACCAGTCAAGCAGAATGCAGGACTATATTATATATTTTGTATGATGGATGTACTGTGAACCTGGCAGTGACACAAGTGATACATGAAACACTACAGTTATGTTAACTATGTTGTAAAGAAGCCCTTTTTTTGGAGATGGTTGGGGGTTAGAGGGGTGTACCTTATCTGCCTGAATAAGAGAAAAAGATAGGCAAAAGACCACAGTTTATAATAAAATAATGCACCACAGCCTTAATGTACTATTGTTATTTTTATTTTTAGAAGGGATATGGGTTAGGAATGGGTGGTGGGGTGTGGCTAAAGTGTGGCTAAAGTGGGATGGAGTTACCGGTACAATTTCTCATTTTTTTCAGTTATACACTACATCCCTTTTTTTGTTTGTTCAATCGATGGTACCTTTATTCTCTCACTTCTGTTCTTGTAAGGAATATCTCATTAGTTCTATTCCTTTGCAATCATTTCTTTCAAATCCATCAAATTTTGGTCACTGGTTTACTTCTGAATTATACTGGTGGATATATTTAGTCTTAAAAAGTGTATCCGATCTTCATTTAACCTGAACAGGTCTTTTTCTTGTGTGATTGAGAAAAAGAGATGGGAACCATTCAGGAGTAAATCCCCCCTACCCCACCCTCCATTAAGAAATTCTGCATGATTATGAAAAATATCATACTGGGAAAGACCAATATTTCTATTTGATTCTTACCCATGTAACCCCCTGAGTGAAAATATTAAGTAATGTTGTCATAATAATCAATGCAATGGCTTAATTACAGTATTTCTCCCATGAAAAGACCTTGGGACAAGTCTGATAAATTTGCAAAAAAGTAGGTGATGGATTTATTATCATACCAAGATATACTGTCTATACTCGAGTACAAGTTGAGACCAACTGCAAACAACATAGACCCTGGTCTGCTATCCCCTATTGCACTGGAAGATCATGGTCTATGCTGTTTGTTCAACTGATTACACCTAACAAACTGCATAGACCCAGATCTGCCGGGGCATTATGCGACGACACATCTGGATCTGTGCAGTTTGCAGTTGGACTCAACCCTTACCCAAAGTGCAAGCCGTCCACAAAGTTTGGTCCCAATCTGTGATGTAGAACTAATAATATTGTGCAGAAACAATTTTTCTTCTTTCAGTCCATGTTACCTTGACCTTTGACCTCTAGACTCCAAAATCAAAAAGGTTCTTCCCCACCCCAAGTACAAGCCATCAACAAAGTTTAGAAACCACAGATGATGGAGAACTCAAGTTATTATGCAGAGAACCATTTTTCTTCTTTCAGTCAGTGACCTTGACCTTTGACCTTTTGAGCCTGAAATCAATAGTGTTCTTCCTTACAAGTTCAAGCAATCAAAAAATTTTGGTAACTGTAGATGTTGGAGAACTCAAGTTATTGTGCAGACACCATTTTTCTTCTTTCAGTTACAATGACCTTGACCTTTGACCCCCAAATCAATAGGATTCTTCCCTTTTCCAAGTACAAGCTATCCACATAGTTTAACAATTGTAGATGTTTGAGAACTTGAGTTATCATGCAGAAACCAGTTTTATTCTTTCAGTCAAAGTGACCTTCACCATTGAGATTTTGAACCTGAAATGGTTAGGATTCTTCCTTACTCCAAGTGTAAGCTGTCCACAGAATTTTGTAACTGTAGATGGTGGACAGCTTGAGTTATTGTGTGGAAACCAAAGTGGTAACAGATGGACAGAAAAACATTATAACATAATATCCTCTGTCTTATGGCAGGCATATTAAAAGCATAGGGATAAAGAGGATCCAAATGTCTTTCCTCCAACCATGACAATTAATGTCATTCTGTCACACACACATGCGCACGTGCATGCACACACACACACACACGCACACATGCACAGAATGTCAATGCGATCTTGAAAGTTGTGTCTCTGTCACCAAAAGCTAATTAGCTCTTGGGACCCCTATAAGGCACCTGCAAATAAAGTTTGGTCCAGTTCAGTCAAACCATTTGGCTCTATATTTGTTTTAGATATTATGATATTAAGGTAATATTAGTTGAAAATATGGATGGACTGCTGGGTAGGAAAGACATACATAGTTTATCATGAACTCTGACCAAATACATTTTTGCACATTGTTTTCTTAAGGGGTGGGTGGTAAATGTCTTATTTATAGTCTCATAGAAAAATTTAACTTATAAAGTTTGTTCAGAAAAACTACTGGTTTCCAACTTCTCAAACCAGAGTGCACCCAACAATTACATACTGTCTATACTTGCATATAATCAGATACCAACTGCAAACTGCATAGACCCAGATCTGCCATCGCATAATGCACTGGCCGATCTGGGTATATGCAGTTTGTAGGGACTAATCAGTAGAACAAACAACATAGACCCTGATCTGCCGGCACATGATGCGACGGTAGATCAGTGTCTATGTTGTTTGCATTTGGACCGAGATTATACGCAAGTAAATACGGTAGCTCATCTCTATGAACCTTGTAGTAGTCTCCTGTAGCCATTGTAAACATTAATTATCTTGCAGAAAATAAATTCAGACTAAAGTGATCTTGCCCTATGAAATGTTGGCCCCTTTTCTAATCAAATTTCTTTTGCAATTTTTTTCTCTTTACATTTTATCTACTACAACAAAGGCATACAAGAACAAAGAACACCCAGTTTTTTTCTGTGACATCAAAACAGAGGTACTATAATGAGTTTATAAAAACCAGAGATTAATGATGCTTTTGCATTATATTTTTTAAATTATTGTTCATAAAATCTGCCTCAGGCACTATTATCATTGCAAACCTCTAGAAGCCAGATCTGACTGGGTGAAGGTCACAGGCTTTTAGTAACCTTGGAGTAACAGCCTGTAGCAGAAATTTAATTCATGCATCAATAATTACCTTGATTAGCCACTACAAATGAGGCCTCACATGAAAAGCATGCAACATGCAGTCTACTCATCTAATAATCATTCATCTCATTCCCATATACATAATAGAGTTAACCTGTTGAGGGTATTTGTTTGCTTTGTTTTTGTTCATTTTAATCACACTTTTAACACATTTTTGGCTATATCATGCTGAAGAAATGAGAGTTAGTACCTTTCCAAAGGACACACCAAGACAGCCAACCTGGGCTGGTATTGAACCTGCAACCCTTACATTTCAAGTCTGATGCTCAACCAAATGAACTACTGCAGCTCCCCTGTTGAGAGCCTATCACAATATACAATTGAGAATCATTAAGATGGAAAGTTTGTCATTGAATAAGCATATTTATTCCTACTTCCAACTGCACTGGTCAGAATGTGTTTCTGAGTAGGCTAGGATGCATATATCACTGAAGAATCTATGTGGTCAATAAAAAACGAATAGTAAAGCATAAATTGTAGGTGACAGTGACCTTCTTTGGTTGTAAGGGTGTAGTACTGACAGAGATGCATTCAAATGTTATGTTTTTCATGATTGGAACATAAACAGATTCCAATAAATCAACTTTAAACACAAAATTACAAAAAGTCACTAAAACATGAAATATAAGTCACAGAGAACTCTTTTGTCAAAAAAAAAGAAAGAACTTATTAAGATGCAAACATTTACCAAGTTTCATGATTTTAGGTGGGATAGTATGCATATAGCATGCCAAACATTTGTGTGGTCACAAGCTAAATGACAAAACTTAACCAAAGTAAGTGAAATATGAAATATAGGTCATGGTGAGCTCCTTTGGTTCTAAGGCTGTGGTAGTAACAGAGATGCATATCATCATCAATTTCATGATTTTAGCATGAACAGCACCTGAGAAATGAACACAAAAATTAACCCATCAGTGAAGTGCAAAATATGGGCCATAATAACCTACTACTGAAATGAGGGTGGAGTGCTAATCAAGATGCAACCCCTCACCAAGTTTCATAATTCTATATAGGATAATATGTACATCATAGCATTCAGAAAACCTATCTGGTCATAAGCTAAATGCAAAATCCTTAACCTAAGTCAGTAAAATGTGAATGTTAGTCACAGTAACCTTTTTTGTTTGGGTGTGATACTAAAGAGATATATGCAATCATCAAGTTTAATGATTCAAGCACAAACAGTAAAAACACAAAATTTAACAAAAGTCAGTGACACATAAAATATGAGTCACAGTGACTTACTTTTAAGATATGGGTGTAGTAGTCATCAAAATGCAACCTCTCACAATGTTTCATGATTCCAGCAATAAGAGTATTGTACAAGAGGTACAAAATATATGTAATCATGACCTAAATGCAAAGAGTTAACCTAAACCAGTAAAATGCACAATGTAAGTCACAGTGACCTTCTTTGCTGAAAGGGTGTGGTACTGTTAAACATGCGTAAAATCATCTAGTTTAATGATTCTGGCATGAACAGGTCTTAAGACTGTACCCGAATCAGTGAACCATGAAATATTGGTCTCAGTGTATTATTTATCAAGTGGCATCCCCTTGCCAAGTTTTGTGATTCTAAGGTACAACACTATGTACACAGGGTGTCAAAAACTTATTTGGTCATGAATGAAATGCATAAACCTATCCTCAGCCTGAAAAATGTGAAATGTAGGTTAACATGACATTTTTCTTTTGTAAGGGTGTGGTACTAATAGAGATGCAAACATTTATCTAGTCTGATGATTCTATCAGGAACAGAGCTTAAGAAATAAACAGTGAAGCATGAAGTAAGGGTCAGAGTAACATACTTCTGTGATGAGGTTTTAGTATTCATCAAGATATGCCCCTTCACCAAGTTTCATGAATCTAGGTATAACACTATACATACAGGGTGCAAAAAACCTATCTGGTTATGAGCTATAACACAAACACTTAACCTAAGCCAGTAAAATGTGAAATATAGATCACAATGACCTTCTTTTGTTGTAAGGGTGTGGTACTAATAGAAATGCATACAATCATCAAGTTTGATGATTCTACCATAAACAGAGCTTGAGAAATAAACTTAAAACACAAAATGTGGCCAAAGTCAATTAAATATGGGTCACAGTGATCTACTTTTGTGATGTGGGTTATGCATCTTCTCACTAAGTTTCATGATTCCAGGTATAATATTAATATTGTGTGCAAAAACCTGAGCTAAACACAATAATTTAACCAAGAATGTACAAATAATGCACATGTATGTATAAAAGTTAGTCTCTTCAGCCACTTCTCCCCGGGTGTTCACTGACAGGTGCTATTAAACTCACTCCAGACTGTTGCCTAGAACCTAGGAAAAAATAATGGTCGAGATTTTCTGTGAGGCTGTACATATGTATATTCTTTTATTTGTGTGAACTCTGATGTTGATCCTAGGGGTTGTACAATAGTTCTCCTCTACTTTAGAGAGGTGAGCTAAAAAGGTCCCATCTTAATAGAGTGTAACATGATCAGATAACATTTTTTAACATTTTGGCAATTTTGCTGAAAAGCTTTAATACATGCAGTGGATGAGGTTTTTCTACTGAAACATACAACTGCTTAAAAATTAAAAATAACTGAACCTATAGATGCATTAAGGTAGAAAGTAAGAAATGTTGAATTTACACCACCTTGATGAAATACACACTCAGAAGAGATCTGTTTTTACATCAAATCAATAGATGACCTTTGGAGTAGACTGTCATATAATTAGCAGAAAATGTCTAGAAATTAAGATAGTGTGTACTAAGTAAATATTTGAAAGATGTTTAGTGTATACTTGGTACACATTTCATAGTCATATGTGGACTTAAAAGACACTTAATAAATTGAATAGCTAAGGAGACTATCAAATGTTCCTCATGAAAATGTTGAGACAACAGAATTCCATAGTTGTTTGCACCTAACTACAAACAGTTTAGAACCAGAACTGACATTAACATAATATGTGCCAGCAGATATGGTCTGGAATTTATAAATCTATTGAGTTTGAGTTTGAGCTTGAGATTTTGTTTTGACCAATCACAAATGACATCACTTTTGAAAGCTCATTTCTGATTGGCTGATAGTGAAAACTCAATCTTAAACTCCAGCTCAGAAGTTTTATGACCTCCAGACTGAATCTAAACTGTTTGTTCAACTCATGTCAGATTTCCAGCAAACAATGCAGAATATGATATGATGGTGCATTATGTGATAAGCAGATCTAAGTCTATGTTTTATGCAGTCAGGTAATTATGGTACATGTACATTAAGACATAGAGCTGTACTTGCCAAGCTAATTAATTTACATTACATTTACAGTGCATCACTCTTCCACTTCAGTCATCAGGTTTCAACAGCTGATCTTAATAGCTTTTTCTGCATTTTATCAGGTTTCTTCATGTGGGGGAGGGATACTACCTACCGTATATACTCACATATAATCCAATACCAACTGCAAACTGCATAGACCCAGATCTGTCGTTGCATAATGCGCTGGTAGATCTGGGTCTATGCAGTTTGTAAGGACTAATCAGTAGAACAAACAACACAGACCCTGATCTGCCAGCACATTATGCAATGGCAGATCAGGGTCTATGTTGTTTACATTTGGACTGGATTATATGCGAGTATATACGATAATTACAATCTTTGGCATTTAAAGCAGGCAAACCCTCCAAGTTTCTTGTGTATCAATCCCTACCTTACTGCCATATCTCTCTTAAAATTCTGATAAAAGTGGATCTTAATTTCTCATTTATTTCACACTTCCAGAAACCAAATTATCTGCATTCCTTAAATGCTACACATTTTGAAATGATGATATTATGAGCAATTAAAAGTGTAATGAATTTAACTCAGGCATCCCTGCTTTAAAAGTGTAATGAATTTAACTCAGGCATCCCTGCCTTAAAAGTGTAATGAATTTAACTCATGCATCCCTGTCTTAAAAGTGTAATGAATTTAACTCAGGCATCCCTGCCTTAAAAGTGTAATGAATTTAACTCAGGCATCCCTGTCTTAAAAGTGTAATGAATTTAACTCATGCATCCCTGTCTTAAAAGTGTAATGAATTTAACTCAGGCATCCCTGTCTTAAAAGTGTAATGAATTTAACTCAGGCATCCCTGTCTTAAAAGTGTAATGAATTTAACTCATGCATCCCTGTCTTAAAAGTGTAATGAATTTAACTCAGGCATCCCTGCCTTAAAAGTGTAATGAATTTAACTCAGGCATCCCTGTCTTAAAAGTGTAATGAATTTAACTCAGGCATCCCTGATTTAAAAGTGTAATGAATTTAACTCAGGCATCCCTGTCTTAAAAGTGTAATGAATTTAACTCAGGCATCCCTGTCTTAAAAGTGTAATGAATTTAACTCAGGCATCCCTGTCTTAAAAGTGTAATGAATTTAACTCATGCATCCCTGTCTTAAAAGTGTAATGAATTTAACTCAGGCATCCCTGTCTTAAAAGTGTAATGAATTTAACTCATGCATCCCTGTCTTAAAAGTGTAATGAATTTAACTCATGCATCCCTGTCTTAAAAGTGTAATGAATTTAACTCAGGCATCCCTGCCTTAAAAGTGTAATGAATTTAACTCAGGCATCCCTGTCTTAAAAGTGTAATGAATTTAACTCAGGCATCCCTGCTTTAAAAGTGTAATGAATTTAACTCAGGCATCCCTGTCTTAAAAGTGTAATGAATTTAACTCAGGCATCCCTGTCTTAAAAGTGTAATGAATTTAACTCAGGCATCCATGTCTTAAAAGTGTAATGAATTTAACTCATGCATCCCTGTCTTAAAAGTGTAATGAATTTAACTCATGCATCCCTGTCTTAAAAGTGTAATGAATTTAACTCAGGCATCCCTGTCTTAAAAGTGTAATGAATTTAACTCAGGCATCCCTGTCTTAAAAGTGTAATGAATTTAACTCAGGCATCCCTGTCTTAAAAGTGTAATGAATTTAACTCAGGCATCCCTGCTTTAAAAGTGTAATGAATTTAACTCAGGCATCCCTGTCTTAAAAGTGTAATGAATTTAACTCAGGCATCCCTGCTTTAAAAGTGTAATGAATTTAACTCAGGCATCCCTGTCTTAAAAGTGTAATGAATTTAACTCATGCATCCCTGTCTTAAAAGTGTAATGAATTTAACTCAGGCATCCCTGTCTTAAAAGTGTAATGAATTTAACTCATGCATCCCTGTCTTAAAAGTGTAATGAATTTAACTCATGCATCCCTGTCTTAAAAGTGTAATGAATTTAACTCATGCATCCCTGCCTTAAAAGTGTAATGAATTTAACTCAGGCATCCCTGTCTTAAAAGTGTAATGAATTTAACTCAGGCATCCCTGCTTTAAAAGTGTAATGAATTTAACTCAGGCATCCCTGTCTTAAAAGTGTAATGAATTTAACTCAGGCATCCCTGTCTTAAAAGTGTAATGAATTTAACTCATGCATCCCTGTCTTAAAAGTGTAATGAATTTAACTCATGCATCCCTGTCTTAAAAGTGTAATGAATTTAACTCAGGCATCCCTGTCTTAAAAGTGTAATGAATTTAACTCAGGCATCCCTGCCTTAAAAGTGTAATGAATTTAACTCATGCATCCCTGTCTTAAAAGTGTAATGAATTTAACTCATGCATCCCTGCCTTAAAAGTGTAATGAATTTAACTCAGGCATCCCTGCTTTAAAAGTGTAATGAATTTAACTCAGGAATCCCTGCTTTAAAAGTGTAATGAATTTAACTCAGGCATCCCTGCCTTAAAAAAGAAACAATGCCTCTTCTTGCACAAGGCTTTTTTGTACAATTCTTTTAATTACATCTTTTGTTGTTAAGACAAAACACCCCAGAAAGGGTGCCAAAAGTCAAAAATGCTGTATAGAAATTAAATCTTTCCAGAAGTGTGTCAAACAATTTGTCCCGGGACCTCCACAGCCTTTTCAGTGGCTTATACTGCAAAGAGGAAATGCAAAATGTGAAACAATTGAATGATGTCAAGTGCAGGATTCTAGCAAGGACTGTATAAATTGTCAGAGTAGACCTAATATTGCAATCTTACTCTGCAACAGAATTTTCATTAATGTGTACTAAGTACAATTTTCTATCACTGTTTCATGCTTTGAATTATGTATTGCAAAGTAAATTATCAATCTTCAACTCACTGTATCATATATGATACTTTTATTTTCTCTATCTGTGGTTAGTCTGTCCACTGCATCCTCAACCACCTCTGTCTCTGACAATCTGCAGTGGATAAGTGGGTAGAGCGCCAGACACACAACCACCTCTGTCTCTGACAATCTGCAGTGGCTAAGTGGATCAAGTGCCAGACTCACCGTCACCACTGTCTCTGTCTCTGACAATCTGCAGTGGATAAGTGGGTCAAATGCCAGACTCACAACCACCTGTGTCTCTGACAATCTGCAGTGGCTAAGTGAGTCGAGTGGCAGACACACAGCCACCTCTGTCTCTTTCTCTGACAATCTGCAGTGGCTAATTGGGTCAAGTGCCAGACACAGAACCACCTCTGTCTCTGACAATCTGCAGTGGATCAAGTGCCGGACTCACCGTCACCTCTGTCTCGGTCTCTGACAAAATCTGCAGTGGCTAAGTGGATCAAGTGCCAGACTCACTGTCACCTCTGTCTCTGTCTCTGACAATCTGCAGTGGTTAAGTGGGTCAAGTGCCAGACACACAGCCACCTCTGTCTCTGTCTCTGACAATCTGCAGTGGCTAATTGGGTCAAGTGCCAGACTCACAACCATCACTGTCTCTGTCTCTCACAATCTGCAGTGACTAAGTGGATCAAGTGCAAGAGTCACCATCACCTCTGTCTCTGTCTCTGACAATCTGCAGTGGCTAAGTGGATCAAGTGCCAGACTCACGTCTCCTCTGTCTCTGTCTCTGACAATCTGCAGTGGCTAAATGGGTCAAGTGCCAAACTCACAACCACCACTGTCTCTGTCTCTGACAATCTGCAGTGGCTAAGTGGGTAGAGTGACTTTCAACCAGAACAATACAGGTTCAAATACTGTCCAGATTAGTCCAGAATGAGAAATGTGTTGTGTCTCTGGGCAAGACATTTTACTCCAATTACCTCAGTATGATACAACTTTTCATGTGCTTATGTGCCACTGCATGTAAATACCAATCAATTAATTAATCTGAAAGTCCATCTGTTCATTTGTTCTGGTGATTTGTGCATGCAATCGTAAAATGTAACTGAAGATGCAAGATATTTCTAGTTTGACATCCACTGTCAAACAAACACCATGAATCTAGAGTCATTATGATACAAAGTATCATGATATCAAGATCATCTCTATCCACTTGAGTTAGAGTCTCGGCTCGACCAATGTGGGTATGTGAGAAAGCTTGCCAGTAGCTTCCCGTGGGTCAATGGTTCTTCCCTGATACTTCCTCCAATAAATATACTGGCCACCATGTATAGCCTCTCATGTGCTGCAAAATGGCATTAAACCCCAGAAATCCAAAACCAAACCATGATATCAAGGTCTATATATTTAGCAGTACCTGGTAGGTTCAAGATTTGTGTGCACTGGTAAAGTGTTTTGCCAATATGATGTAACTGAAGGGCAAAAAGTTAAAAACAGGTTATAACTAAAATAGTGAAAATAAACTTGACCTATTTTAATACAAAGCCTCAGACCAAATTTGCTTTATCCATGAAGAATCCTTTAACAGTTATTGAAATTGCAACTTAAGTGCAAAGTTCTAAATCAAACGGGGGCCATAACATCATTACATTTGTTTTGAGAATGGAAAATGGTGACAATTCAACCTAACCAATGTCTTCCTATTGTAAAGTCTCTTGCCAAATTCGGTTTGAATCCATAAAATACTTCAAAAGTTATTGAGCTGAAAAAACAATTATGAAACAATTAAAGGGCAAAGTTCAAAGCAAAAAGTGGCTATAACTTTGCACAATATTACCGTGGTGAAAATCAAACATGAGTTAGGTCTTAATGTAAAGTTTCATATCAAATTTGATTTTAATCCATGAAGTCCTTCAAAAGTTCTTGAACAGAAACACAATTGATCGGCAAAGTTGCAAGTCAAACTGGGGTCATCACTCCATTAAATTCTGACATCAAATAGTAAAAACTGAATTTGTCCTAGGTCTTCTTATTGTCAAGCCTTGTACCAAATTTGTTTTGAATCCATAAAGTTCTTCAAAAGTTATTCAGCAGAAATGAAATTTGTGGGATGGGGTGGGACATAATAGGATGGATGGATTGTGGGATGGGGTGGGACATTATAGGATGGATGGATTGTGGGATGGGGTGGGACATGATAGGATGGATGGATTGTGGGATATGATGGGTCATGATAGGATGGAAGGATTGTGGGATGGGGCAGAACATGATAGGATGGATGGATTATGGGATGGGATGGGACATGATAGGATGGATGGATTGTTGGATGGGGTGGGACATGACAGGACGGATGGACATAGGCAATAATATATGCCTCCTCCAAAGATATGGCTGGGGCAGAAAAAAATGTTTAAAGAATAACTATCCATTTTTTTTTTTATTTATGAGGAAACTTGACTGCCAAAAATATTAGTCACTAAAAAGTATATGATGTGAAAATATACATACAGTAGAGCTGTAATTTGAAAAAACATCACAACAATGTTGAATTTATAAATTTTTGCAAAAATTAATGATATTATAATTTTATTATTCCTGAATACTCTGTCTGACAATATGTGTTGTTTATTGAATGTGCAAAAATTCATGACTTTAGAATATCATTAAATTCAGGATGAAATACAAGACAGCCCACTTGAGGTGGAACATGTGGCAATCCAATTACAAGGAATTTAGTGGGACATAGAACTCCTAACAAGTACTTGACACTCAAGTATTCTTCTCAGCAAATCTATTTCAGGCATTGTACAAACATTCTATTTACTATACAAATACATTCGTAAAAAAGAGATGAGTACCGTATATACTCGTGTATAAGCCAATACCAACTGCAAACTGCATAGACCCAGATCTGACATCACATAATGTGCTGGTAGATATGCAGTTTGTAAGGACTAATCAGTAGAACAAACAACATAGACCCTGATCTGCCAGCGCATTATGTGACGGCAGATCAGGTTCTATGTTCTTTGCATTTGGACCCAGTTTATATGCAAGTATATACGGTATGTTAAACACTTTTAAAGAGCTAAATCTGGAAGTTTTCAGATATAAAAGACATAAATACACCTGTGCATCCAAAAACAGGAGTCCCTACAAGGGACTGACGGTCTAATGCCTCTGTATGTATACTATGAGGGGAGTGGGCATTCAACACTTATATAAAATGAGGAAGGTCTCCCATTTCCCACCCTTTGGTTTTGATGAGTGTTTTTTTTTTTTTTTTTAACAAGGTATCAGTAAAGCCAAACTTTGAAAATGAGCAATCTAGAATAAATGTTTCATACAAAAATATACGTTTCATTTTCAAAAATATAACAATTTCATGTTTATTTTCCAGCCTGAAAAAGGCCCGTATGACCAAAAAATAGGATAAAAGTAAAGAAAATTAATAAGTCTGTTTCTTCTGTCCTTTTATTCATTTAACTGCAGAGTACTGAAACCATCTCTGATAATCTTGAGAAACTTCAACAAACCAAATTTTGTAACAAACATATTTTCTTATATGTCTGAGTCATCATGTTCACAAGATACCAGTATATACAGTGCAAATCTTTGTTAGGGCTTTTGACCTTGAAACCAGTATATACAGTGCAAATCTTTGTTAGGGCTTTTGACCTTGAAACCAGTATATACAGTGCAAATCTTTGTTAGGGCTTTTGACCTTGAAACCAATATATACAGTGCAAATCTTTGTTAGGGCTTTTGACCTTGAAACCAGTATATACAGTGCAAATCTTTGTTAGGGCTTTTGACCTTGAAACCAGTATATACAGTGCAAATCTTTGTTAGGGCTTTTGACCTTGAACCCACTATCATAGTTAGAAGATCAATGAACTTGTCTCAGACACTCTCAAGATATAACCACATGCTAAGTTTGGTTAAATCTACACTTAATATATTTGGGAAAATATCCAAGTTTTTGAACTGGCAATTATTAAAGGTATTCTTCAGATATATATAAAAACTGGGTTTGATAAAAATCCATTCATACTTCTTTGTGTCATCATGCTTACAAGCCGGTACACCTAAGCACTGGAGTCAAGATCTTTGATCTTAAAATCAACATCATTTGTATATATACAAGCTCAATGATGTACAAAAATGCAAACAATGGACTTGATCCCAACAGCAGTTTATTCTGGTGTTCAAACTCCTTCTCAAAAGTGCTGATATGCTGATGGTCAGATCTGCACCATTTTCATTTAGAACCAATTACATATTGCAAGAAGTGTTTCATTGAAAACCCCATATTAATGCCACCATTCACTCAAGAGTAGTGTTAACAAGATTTTTGAGATTGCCACTATGGTGGCATACTGGAAGTCAGATGAGCACCATTTTCATTCAGAACCAGCTACAGTAAAGGATACTTATAACATTTCACAGGTGAAAGGGATTTTTAAAACGTTATAACAGAGAAACATCATGTATATGTACATGTACATGTCCAAGTCAATGTACATGTCGATTTCGTTGAACATGCATGCAGTAAACAATTTATACTGGTACAATTACTGTCAGAAAAATTTATTTATTTCTCATATATAATGGTAATTAAATTTTCAAACAACACATATTTGTATAAATACATGATATCATGGAAAAATGATAAACCAGTAAGTTTTACCATCTGCTGAAAGTGTCAACATACGTACATGTACGGTGAATCATAAAAATCACTTTTATGTGAAATTGTTTCTGTTTAATAACTTAACAACTAGTAAATTAGTCCTTTATTTATTTGGATAGAAAGAAATTATCAATAGTCATCTGTTTTTTTATTATTTTAGATTTTTTTTAATACATGTTTTTCAATCACATGCAAACGCTCATGAAGAATATCAAGCGTATCACCCTGACCATGTATGTTCAGTCTAATGTCTGCTATGCTATCTAGAACCTCATTGGATCTGGGTATAAATGGTACTGAATCATTGTCGTCCTCATAATTTCCAGTAGCAGAAACATTGGCTGCTTCCTGGTGATCACTTATTTCACTAACAATATCTTCAATTGTTGGTTTCGCAGATGTGACAATGTTACTACAGAAATTAACATAATCTGAGAAATCAACACCCTAGTTACCAGACCCAAGTAGGCGTAATGAATTATGCACTATAGCAAGGGGAACATCATCATCGGCATCGTCATCATCATCATCATCATCATCATCATCATCATCATCATCATCATCATTACTGGTAATTAAATCTGATTGCTCATTAAACCCTGCTTTAACAAAACAGTCTGCAACACAATCGGCGGAAACTTCATGCCATGCATTATAAATCATACTGATTGACGACAATAAATATATCTCACACTCAATTTTTTTGTCATGACTCATGAGGTATCTTTTTAAAATCACACATCAGTACTTTGACCTCAAACTGAAGAGGACTACTTGGTATATAGATTGCAGAACAAAGGTTGTTTCTGGTGAAAAAAAAGCAACTTTGACAATTGAAAATTGATCACACAATGTTTTGAGATAGGCAGTGCAACTGTCTACAAGCAATAGAACATTCCTACTTTGAGCTTTCATTTCTCTTTTAAAACTTAAGACCTACTCTGTAATTATTTCAGCTGTCATCCACATATGCTTGTTTGCAGAATAATCAACAGGTAATGACTTCATATTTTTAAAAATAGATACATCCTTTCATGAACAACCTCGTCAAATCTGTAGCTTTGTCTCTAAAGAGACATTCTGTCTTTTTCTGACAAGTGAATTTTCAGCCATTTTCACAACAGTCAAAATTTAAAATGAACACAAGAGACATTTATTTCAAGTTTTATGACATTGGTGAACAAAATTCATGGAAAAAACTATTAGAACAAATTTGGTTAAACTGGTCTAGTGGTTTCTGAGAAGAAGTTTAGCAATTGTTGACAGATGCACAATGGATGCCACATGGCAGATGCAGGGCCCTGCCATAAACCCACTTGCCCTTACAGCCAGGTGAAGTAATAGAACCAAGAATATAGTGAATGGTACATTATATGCCCTGTCATGTTTAATTAACAGTCCTCGATGTAGGTGCTAGTAGAGTATAGCTGACTCAGTATATTGCCCAACGGATCTCCATGACTTTTAACCAGTGTTGCACATAGGATCCCAAGGTCAGGGAACGCTGTGTCCCTCACCCTCCAGATTTGGGGGACACACAACATTTTAAATGGACAAAGGAAAATTGTAGTACATAATACACTAGAAGTGCTACAAAAATGAGATAATCTTATTTGCTTCGACAGTTTTACCACCTTAACTTTCTCATTTTTTCCTTGGACATTTAAATTATTGCAATAAAGTTTTATCATGTGATCAAGTAACTCAAGAAAACATGAACATGTTTGAATATCTGGTTAACCTGAAATGAACTGCACCATGGAATTTCCCATTCTGAATCTTGCTCTCATTTAACTTTAGTGTTGACTCATTATCTACTAGCATTTATTATAATAAATACCCATGTTTTCTTAATTACTTTTCTTTCCAAAGTATTGAATCATTAATCAAATGACAAATTGTGTATTTGCATAAATCAGTACCTTTTGCATTAATTCAGCCTGAGAATAAATTAAATCTTCACTGCCATAGGTGTGACTTTAACCTCAAAAATATGTTATAATAGCTGCGGTCAAAGACTTTAGCAACTCAGCTGACTACAACAAACCCTGAATGTTTTCATTGCCAGATTCATTGTTTTCAAATAGATATTCATTGCCATCTTATCTTTATCAGTTTTAGCGACTTTGCCCATTGCTAGCGCCAACATAGTGCACAGGGTCAAAATTTAGGGGACATAGGACAAAAAACTGCAGGAAACCCATGAGCCGACACTCTAGGTGCAATACTGTTGACCTTTGGTCAAGATATGCAGTCTCAAACAAAATTGTGCGGAAACCATCATTTTCTTATTGAACTTACCATGACATTGACCTTCAACCTGCAGACCCCAAATTCAATAGGCCTCTTCATTACCTTAAGTGCAAGCCCTCCACAAACTTTGGAAAAGTTACATAGTCTACAACTAAAGTTATTATGCAAAATATGTATTCTTTCAGTAACAGTGACTTTGATCATCAACCTTTTGGACCCAAAATCAATAGACTTCTTTCTTACCCAAACTGTAAGCCATCCACAATCTCTGGTGAAGATACTGGGTTGAGAGCTGACATTTTTGCACAAAAAAAAACATTTTTCCTTTAGTGACCTTTACCTTTGACCTTTTGACCCCAAAATTGATGGGGTTCTACCTTACCCCAAAAGCAGCCATCCACAACATTTGGTCCAGGTCTGTGAAATAGAACTAATGTTATTGTGTGAGAACCATTTTTCTTCTTCTGTCAGTGACCTTGACTTTTGACCTCTTGACCCCCAAAATCAATCGGCTTCTTTTTTACCCAAAATGCAAGTTATTTACAAAGTCTGATAATTGTAGCTGTGGAGAACTCGAATTATTGTGCGGAAATGAAATTGGGAATGGACTGATGGAAAATTGTTGGTATGACCATCCAATCGGGACAAGAAGCTTTAATAAGATATTTAATAATGGCCGGAGTGGTGGCCATTTTGGGAGGCCATATTGACATCATTTTCATTTAAGATCAACTACATATAGTGAGAACTGTTTTAGTGAAATCTTCATGTCAAACACAATTTTCAAGATCAGTACCATTGCTACATGCTGGAGGTCTGATCACCTGAACAGCACCACTTTAATTTAAAACCAACTACATATTGCGGTAAGTCCTTTAGTGAAAACCCCATGGTGCTATGACCATCTGTTTAGGAGGAGTAGAAAAAATAAGATTTTCAGGATAAAGATCTTGCTGGCCATGTTTGATGTAAGATTGGCACCATTTTCAATTAGGACAAACAAGACATCATAAAGAGTTGTGTGTGTGTAAACTAGTAGTATGAAGATCGATAAGAATAATAAAAAATTGGTTGGAAAAATAAAACAATCAAACATTCTTGATTATGATTTTCCATAATCAAATATCAATGATTTAAGTTTGCTTTTTTAACTGTTCGACTTTTTGGGGCAAAAAAACAAAAAGGAAAAGTAATATATGAGAATAACAGTTTCTGTTAATATTGACTTCCATTGTTTAGTAAAACGCAAGTGCCAACAACAAGGCAGATGAAATATATACCAGTAAACCATTTGACTTTAGGGGATACAACCAACTTAACTGTTACAAAGTATGCAAAAATTACAATGTATATGAAAAAAAATATTCAAAAAATATCTCCAGCTAATTAAAATTGATAGTTGATTGGTTATGATCAATCAATCATTAATCTTTAATCTGCAACCAATTCCCAATGCTAGTGAAAACACAATGTTGCTATGATCATCTGTTCAGGAGAAGTAGCAATAAGATTTGATTGCCATACTGGATGTTTGAGGAGCACCATTTCCATATCAAATCAACCAGACCATGGGATGATTGTGGGTGTAAAGTTTCATGGCATCCATGGAGGGTCACACAAGGGTCAGAATTCAGTAATCTGAGAAACATGCTGTAATTTTGTAAGATTCTGTGACCACAGATAGTCACATAAGGGTAATTATTTTCTCTGAAATATCTTTTTTTTACCCCTAAATTGCAAAGGCTTATCATTTTGGTGTAAGGGATTCCAAATGCCAGTTTCAACCTGATACAGCAAATGTCTTAGACTGGATCATCTTCATACCAAATTTTAATGAGAGGATGAAAAGACTGCGCATCATGTGTTTCTTCAAGGTTATCTCATATTATCATTGTCACAAAAATAAAAAAATCCTATTAAATAAGTTTCTAGTATACAAGAGTTCCTTTTTCAGATTTAAGATGATTAAATCAATGTAATCATGTTTATTTACATCAATGATATATGCAGTACATAATAACACAATCTGCCTATATATATGGTTCCTATGTTTTACACGAGTCTACTTGATGACATGAAAGCCTGTTTTTTATGCCACCCTTCCCATGACATCTCAGGTGTCTGCTATGATTCTACCAGATTCTGAAACCACATCTAAACATTCACTGCTCTTTCAAAAGACACAGAAAGTTCCAGTCGTTGTCCACATATTTTCATGCTATAATAAAGATTTGCGACCCTCTTAGATGCCACCAACTGTTCTTGATAGTTTAATCATTAAGAACTTGTTGTATCATAAGTTTATTTAATTTTTAGGCCAGACAATGTACATTACAGCAGTCCACTCTTACAATGTATCTCTCAATACAGGCTACACCTGATAGAGTTATATTGACCCACAAAACAAGGTACTACATTTTTAACACTTTTTTTCCCCATCCCTCTACAAAAGATTACCTCTTTTGAGGCCACCTTTTCATTGCATAGGGGATTTCTAGTGGTTCAGCTATAAAGTGTTTACAATGTTTGCAATAAGAGTAAACTGATTTTATCCAGTATTATAGTGAGAATTTTCATCATGACAAGAAAAATAATTATTTATATTTTATGCTAGTCTGTGAATTAGTGGATTTTCCAAGAGAAATAATTATGATGAGTGAATCATCAAAATTATTTTTTCACTGCAGCCAACAGACCTTGATAACATTATGACCATGAAATTTCATCTTCCATGTGGTAACCTCCTTGGTCTAGTGGTACGCATGTCCACCTGTCATGCAAGAATATCCGGTTCAAATCCGACAATGTGTTTATTATTTTTTTCTTCAATTTCTTTTGTTTATGTGCTTTTTTACCTTCAATTTGGAAAGAGAATTATGTTACTGATATTTTCTGTGTAAATATACACAAAACACAACAGAACATAAATGGCTAATAGCTGACATTATCATGCGGGATACCATGACAAATCTGCTACTTGAATCTGTTATACACTTAAGCTAGCCAATACGTTTGAGCATAAAATAAAAATAAAATTTGCTTGTTCCAAGTATTTTCACCCACTCGATGAAATATATATGTTATTCACTCGATTCAAGTAAATATGCTCTCTCTAATTCTTCATACACCTGTTAGTATTTTTTTCTTCTGATGTACAAATAATTAGTTCAATCTCATTATGGTATTCTTGTTACAACTCTCATTACAATAACACTACATATAATTATACATAAAATATTCATTTCACCTCATTTTGAGGTTTAAAAAAGTTAAAAAATTTCCAAACTGTAAATAAGAAAACAGTTTCTATAAATAACTAAAAATAATCTTGATTTTTGTGGATTATTGGTGCACAAAAAATTAATCTGCACACAATACAGTATATAAATTCCTTACTTTGGCAGCTTTCTACAGAATATTGCACATGGATGATTCCAACCCCGTACATGGTTTTTGTCTTCAGGACATTTGTCTGTTTTTATACTGCCACCTGCAATTAGAAATTTCATCAGTTGATAAAAGGAATTTCTCTTCATATTTTTAAACAGCATTTACCTAGGCAAAAGTTTCACAAATTTTATTCATTTTGCATCAATTGAAATTCATGTTCTGAAAACTTGTACATTATCCCACACAAAAATATGTTGCTGAAAATTCGCTTAACTTTTTTAAGTATCTGCTAATTTGTGAAGGATTATTTCTGCAAAAACATTGCTGAATTTGTGTCAATTTCTGATAAAATTCAGCAATAATCAGTTAAAGTTTTTCAGCACAAATCCAAATACAAGTCAAGCAAGAAGAAGCCCCAGTGGACCGAAGATTGCTCATCTGTCAGACCCTGTTTGAAATACAATCTATTGAAAGCTCCCCATCAAATTTAGTGAAAATTTTGTGAACAAATTATTAAATTTTTTTCCAGTTAAGTAACACTGGCTATACTGAATGGCAGATCCAAATTATGAGCTAAAAATTTAAAAGGTCAAAATTTGATAAAAATGTATTAAGCAGTTTATACAATTTGATTTAAATGTTGTGCTATTTCTTTCATAATGTCAGCCATAACTGATGTCAGACATCTAGGAACAAGCGTGAAGGGCCTTGATGCCAATATGCTTTCTAGCTGCTGTACAAAACAACCATAGCTACCAAAATTAAGCAAAATTGTTTTCAATCATTTTGGAAAAGCTGAAAATAGGCTTCTAATCTGGTTATGGAAGCCACATTGTTGCTAATAAAACCAAAACTGGAAAAAATTTGTGTAGAGCATATCATATATAAGTTTCCTATAAAGTTTAACTAGTGTACATTGCTCACCTCTACTTTCACAAGTCTCCAGTAGCCACTGTAAACATTATCATGCAGAAAATAAATTCAGACTAAAGTGAACCTGGCACCTTTTCAACTAAAAGTTTGTATGCAATCTTTTATCTTTACATTTGAACTTTTAATCATTTTAGCATTTAAAATTTGAACTTTCAATCATTTTAGCATTTAAAATTTGAACTTTTAATTAGCACTATATGGCCAATGTTGTGCTGACATATTGTGAAACCACCTACCTACCTGCCCACCCATCCACCTACCTACCTACTGTAACAGGGCATAAAAGACATACAAGCACAAACAAGAAACATTCTTTTCCATCATATCAAAGTAGAGGTAATAAGTTGACAATAAGCAGATTAATGTTATTTTTGTATTAATTTTTTTAAAATAATTTTGCTAAAAATCAGCTTGAAATGCTATTAACATTGTCCACCCCTAGAAGTCAGATATTACTGGGTGAAAGTCACAGGTTTTGAGTAACCTTGGAGTGACAGCCAGCAGTACAAAGTTCAATAATTACCTTGACTCGCCACAAGCAAGGCCTCACACGAAATGTATGCAGCATGCTGTCCACCTAATTCCTACACTCATTCATATGTACAATACACAGTTAAACTGCTGATAGTACCATATCACAACATACATTGCATAGTCATTAATATGGATAGTTTACCATTGAATAAACATATTTATTCCTACTTACAACTGCCTTGGTCATAATGGGCCTTCTGAGTTGGGTAGGATGCATATAGGTCTAGCATGGATGAATCAATGTGATCATAAACACAAATACCTAACTCAAGTTAGTAAAGCAATAAAGGTAGGTATGTCACAGTGACCTTCTTTGGCTTAATGGGCAGTTTTAGTAACAGAAATGCATCCAATTATCAAATATCATGACTGGAACATTAACAGAACCCATGAAATGAACTTTTAACGCAAAATTTTAACAAAGTCACCGAGTATGAAATATAGGTCACAGAAACTTCTTTTGGCAAAAAGAATAAAGAACTTTTTAAGATGCATCCACTCACCAACTTTCATTATTCTAGGTAGGATAGTATGCATATAACATGCCTAAATCATGAGCTAAATGCAAAAACTTAACCAAAGCCATAAATGGTGAAATATGGGGCACAATGAGCCTCATTTGTTGTAAGAGTGTGGAAGTAACAGAGATGCATATCATCATCAATTTCACAGTATGAACAATCCTGAAAAATGAACATCAAACACAAAATTTAACCAAAGTCAGTGAAGCAAAAAATATGGTGGATATTGACCTACTAATGAAATAAGGGAGTGGTGCTCATAAAGATGCATGCCCAAGTTTCATGATTTTATATAAGATAGTATGCACAGAGCATGCCAAAAAGCTATGTGGGCATGAACTAAATGCAACAACTTAACCTAAGCCAGTAAAACGTGAAATATAGGTCACAGTGACCTCTTTGGTATGGGTGTGGTACTAAGAGACATGTATAAAATCACCTAGTTTAAGAAGTACAGCAATCACAGTAAAATATCAAACTGAACCAAAGTCAGTGCAATGTGAAATATGGGTCACAGTGACCTACTTTTAAGATGAGAGTGCAGTACTTCTCAAGATGCACCCTCTTGCCATGTTTAATGATTCCAGGTATAGCAGCACTATACAGTAGATAAAACACCAATGTGGTCATGAACTAAATGCAAAAACATAAGCCAGTAAAATGTTATATGGAGGTCACAATTACCTTTTGTTGTAAGGGTATGTTGCTGAACAGGATGCATACAGTGATCTAGTTTGATGATTCTGGCATAAACAGTGCTTAAGACTAAAACCAAGGTAGTGAAGTATGAAATATGGGTCATAATGACTTGCTTCTGTGATGAGAGTGTAGTACTCACAAGATACATTCCCTCACCAAATTTCACGAATCTTAGTATACCAGCATGTACACAGGGTGCCAACAAAAAACCTATTTGGTTTTGAGCTAAATCCCTTAATCTAAATTGTGAAATGTAGTTCACAGTGACTTTCTTTTGTAGTTAGAGTATGGGACTAATGGAGATAGATTAAAACACACAATTTAATCAGTCAGTGAAGAATGAAATATAAGTTACAGTGACCTACTTCTGTGATGAGAGTGTAGTACTCATCAAGATGCATCCCCTCACTAACTTTCATAAATCTAGGTATAACAGTATAAATCTGGTCATAAGTTAAACAGCATAACTTAATCTAAGTCAGTAAAATGTGAAATGTAAGTCATAGTGACATTCTTTTGTGGTAAGGGTGTGGTACATGTACTAATAGAGATGCATACAATAATCCAGTTTCATGATTCTAGCATAAATTGAGCTTGAGAATAAACTTAAAACACATCATGTTACGAAAGTCAGTGAAGCATGAAAGTTAGGTCACAGTGACTTTACCTTTGTGATGAGAGTATAGGACTCATCAAGATGCATTCCTTCACCAAATTTCATGAATCTAAGTTTATCAGTATATATACAGGGTGCTAAAACCTATTTGGTCATGAGCTAATTGCAAAACTTAACCTAAGCTAGTAAAATGTGAAATGTAAGTCACAGTGACATTCTTTTGTGGTAAGGGTATGGTACTAACAGACATGCATACAATCGTCTAGTTTCATGATCCTAGCATGAACAGAGCTTGAGAAATAAACTTAAAACAAAACATTTAAGCAAAGTCAGTGATGCATGACATATAGGTTGCAGTGGCCTACTCCTGTGAATGAGGTGTAGTACTCATCAAGATGCATATCCTCACCAACTTTCAAGAATCTCAGTCTCTATGCTGGGTGCTAAAAACAATTGGTCATGAACTAACTGCAAAAACTTAATCCAAGTCAGTAAAATGTGAAATGTTGGTCACTGGCATTCTTTTGTGGTAAGGGTGTGGTACTAATAGAGATGTATACAATCATCTATTTTAATGGTTCTAGCATAAACTGAGCATGAGAAATAAAACTTAAAACACACAATTTTACCAAAGTCAGTGAAGCATGAAATATACATCAATGTACTTTTGTAATGAGAACCCATTAAGATGCATTACCCCACCATGTTTCATGAATCTAGGTATACCAGTATCAGTACAGGGTGCTAAAACCTATTTGGCCATGAGCCAAATGCAAAACTTAACCCAAGCCAGTAAAATGTTAAATGTGGGTCACAGTGACATTCTTTTGTGGTAAGGGTATAAAAGTAAAACAGATGCATCAATCATCTGGTTTGATGATTCTAGCATGAGAAGAGCTTGAGAAATAAATTTAAAATACATGTACAACAATTAACCAAAGTCAGTGAAGCATGAAATATATGTCACAGTGACCTACATTTGTAATGAAGGTGTAGTACTCATCAAGATGCATATCCTCGCTAACTTTCATTAATCTCAGTTTAACAGTAGATAAATATAAATATATATATATATATATATATATATATATATATATATATATAAATATATATATATATATATATATATATATATATATATATATATATGGTGCAAAAAACCTCATTGGTCATGAACTCATGAACTAAATGCAAAAATGTAACCAAGAATGTACAACTAATGTACATGTTTGTACCAATTTAGCCCCATCAGCCCTCTCCCTGGAGATAGGTGCTATGAGCTGAAATGAGCTAATAAAAATTGACCCAGATGTTCTGGAGAAAACATCAAAATTGATTTATGATATGGTTTCCATGCACACTCCAGATAAAATGTTTATAGAACATGTCAAAACAAAGATTCCAACCAAGTTTGACTAAAATTTGCAATGCCACCAAGGACACAAAGTTGGTAAAACATGTCAAAATAAAGCTTCCTACCAAATTTGATCAAAACTGACCTTGCCATTCTGCTGAAGAGAAGAAGACAAGCTGAATATAGGTTTTCCACCTGGTTGCTATGGAATTTTGCTAAAGTAGCCATCTGAAACAATTTTTATTCAGCACATTCTAAACAATTGTTCTTCCAAGTTTGATCAAAATTGGCTCAGCCATTCTTGAAAAGTTGTCAACAGCTTTTTCATCTATTTGTTATGGCTGTACTGTTGCTATGGAAGCCACCCTGGATATAATTCTGGTCAAGTATATCCTAAGAAACAGCCCTACCAATAGGTTTGATCAAAACTGGCTCCAAAATTCTGGAGATGAAGTTGAAAGTAGATTTTCCACCTGGTTGCAATGGAAGCCACACCATTGGTAAGAGAGCCACCTTAGACAAAATTTTGGTAAACATTTCATAAGAAATATTCCTACCAAAGTTTGATCAAAATTGGCAAACCCTTTCTGAGAAGCTGAAAATAGAAAATTGTATTGGTGGACAAAGGTTGGATGGATGTATAATAAATGCATTACCATGACATAAGCTCACATGGTCTTTGGCTACATGAGCTAAAATATCACCAGTCTGTTCTGAAAATTTCATTATTATAAATTTGTTGGGGACATTCTTAATATTGAGAACTAAGGTATGGGCAATAGATGGTCTTTTGAGGTTGTGGTCGCTGAAGAATCCAGAAGAAACCACTATCCATTAATATGCAACCACTTACATTAAACAATTGTACATGGTAGAACTGGGTATTGAACCCAGAGAGTGCAGAGCTGCAAAGATTGCATGCTGTCATAATGTTATGAAGGTGTTTTAAACTCCTTAGTAGCTAAAGTTGTGCCATTTGTCTAGACATTACTGGTCAACAGTATAAATAAAATTTACATCCAGAAGTAAAATGATAGTTGTACAATACACCTAATAAATATGTCTTGGGCCTGATATTAGTCACTATTAATGGCTTTAATCAATCAAACATTCTTATATTGGTAATTTCATTTCATTTTTATATTGTCCTCAATTTTTATGATTATGCAGAATGAGTTATTTCATAAAAAAATATGTATTTCAGCAATATTACACAATAAAACACTCCAACAATACATCATTATCCTCGTGATTTAGCGAGGGGAAATTGTGATTGCCTCCATCTGTCTATCTGTAAACTTATCCATCCATCCATCTATCCATAACCATGTATCCTCCTAAACTGTTACCGTATTTAGGTGTGTATAACGCGTACCGATGTATAATGCGCACCCCGATTTTTGACCCAAAATGAGTGGAAAAAACGTAGTTCTGCCATATAACGCGCATGTGATATAATACATTTTAAAATCGTGACTACCTGTATTTCGCTCCGTTTTCATAGTGCAACAACAGTTGGTCATTTTGGATAGTGAATGAATAAGTGGCAATATTAAAATTGTATCTTTCCGATTTTATGGTTGGCCCGTAAAAGGGCCCTTTAAAGGTTCGTCTAGTTGATGGAGTTCAATCTATTGCATCAAATCTCTCAAATTCCTCTTCGTCGTAATCACTCTCGAAAAGATCGACCTGGAAAAAATCTCTTTTTTTTGTTCTTGTATATAAAGCACACCCCCGACTTAAGATACTAAAATTAGGTGAAAAAACTGCGCATTATACACAGCTAAATACGGTAAGTGGACATTCACCAAACTAGGTACAAAGGTTGCCTTATGATGACCATCTGTGAGAGGGGTATGATTTTTTGGCCCCTCTCCTGGGGCCCAAGGAAAGGTTCAAAATTAAAAGATATTGAAATTGCAATTACAGTGACAATTGTAAATCTTTTCTGATGAAACTTTGTACATGCATTCACTGAAGGAAGAAACATAATATATGTCATGGATTTGGGGTTGAAACAATTCCTTGATGTATCGATGGATCAATAATTTTGATACACACATCAATACTAAAGGTGGAGAATCGATTCAAAACAATATTTACCTTATAGAAGTTACTTTTTATGTTTCAACGGCCATGAATAATTATTAGTTATTTGCCTCTTTATTTTGTATGTGTATTATTATGTATCATATCATAGGTTGTATATCATGATATGTATAATACAAAATAATAGGCATACCATTTCAGACCTAGTTACAACCCATGGGTCATGGTATGGAGGCAAGGAAAGTAGCTCAAGTTTTCTTTGAAAATAATCATGGAGTTTACAAAAACCAGATTCAAAATGAACTGAAAGTTTTAGAGTAAGAAAAGTAAAAAATATAAAAAAAATATAAAGTTTACTGTAATAATCATTATGATATCCATATCTCTGTCTTGATAACAAGAAATAATACTGTTTCCCCACTATACGTTCTAATTTTTCCTGCATTACACAGACATTTGACATCAGTGTTCATTAGAAATGAAATTTATAAAACAAGTTCATTCAATAATGTTGTTACAGTGCATGTGATATTGCCAGGTGTTAGGTTACAATGTCATATAATTTTTATCATGTAATAACACTATCATCCAAAAGGATGTTGTTGTCATTTGCTAAATAATGACTTATTTAACTTTGTACCGATCCTTTACAACTTTTTACAGAACTCTGTCAGATTATACAAGGTTATCAATCTAAACACATTAATTACAATCTGAAAATCAATTCAATCTACATGACATGCTAATTCATGACTAACTCATAATCTACCTACTAATAGCTTCATGACTTTATGCATAATTAAATCTGATCATAAAAGGCTCATCACAGAATGAATAGGTCAGTGTGTACTATTCTAATTAGTTTGTACTATGTATTAATCTAATTAGTTTGTACTATGTACTAATATAATTAGTTTTGCAGTTCTGTCATCATAAAGAATCACATTCATGCAGATAAATTTTATGAGCCATGAAGATGTTTAGGTATACATGTAATACTTACATTAATTCTGCACTATTAAACATGTACATTTTATAGTGGAGAACTGGAATTATTATGCAGAAATAATTTTTCTTCTTTCAGTCACAGTGGCCTTGAATTTGACCTTTTGGCATGAGATTGATAGGGTTCTTCCTTACCACAACTGCAATCCATCCACAGTCTGGTAACTGCAGATAGTGGAGAACTTGAGTTATTACGCAGAAACCATTCTTCTTTCAGTCACAGTGACTTTGTCCTTTGAGCTTTTGACCCTGAAAATGACAGGGTCCTTCCTTATGCCAAATGCAAGCCATCCACAAAGTTTGGTAAATGCAGATGGTGGACAACTCGAGTTATCGTGCAGAAATGAAATTGGTAACAGACAGAGAGACAGACAACATCATAACATAATAATTATGTTCTGCCTTATGGTAGATGTATCCAAATTTGCAAAATATGAAAAAAGAAAAAGTTTACTTTCTGAAAAATTAGATTACAAAAGATAATTATGATTTAATGGATTTAAGAGGTACACAAAATGTGAGGGTATAAAAAAATTGCTGACAATACAGTATGTAGGCAAGGGTACAATTAGCCAATAGCATTTGCACCAGAGATTTGAATGGAATATTAATATCATACTCACCATTTGTAATATAATGATCAGAAGTCTCTACATTATACACCAAATCTACAAAGTCTCGAGGTGAGATGAGGCCCATACAGGCACTGGTCGTACAACATCTATTGATCCTCAACTCTGGCTGAAATTACACAAAGTAAATGACACACATTAGTTATAAATTCAAAAATATATTGAAGAAACTACTGAGGTCAGATGAGGCTCATACAGGCACTTGTCATACAACATCTATTGATCCTCAACTCTGGCTGAAATTACACAAAGTAAATGACACACATAAGTTATAAATTCAAAAATGTATTGAAGAAACTACTATCCATCAAAAACTGTCAGTCCAAAATATGGTAGGGAAACCTATCCATAAAGGAGAACTAAAGGACAGTTATCATATATACTCACTTAAAAGTCAAGTCCAACTGCAAACTGTACAGACCCAGATATGCTGTCACAATTAAAACCAACCAACTGACCATCCAGCAACCTCTAGGAGCTGGTGTAATTTATATGTAGGTATCCACAAAGGTAGGTTTCACTAAAAATTATTATGAAAATAACTTGTTATAATTGTTAATAATACAACTCATAAGATTTCTTGAACAGATCTCTTATGATTAGCCACCTGGATTTCTTTAAAAGTGCAATCGATGTACTGAAACTCTAGCACCCACAAGCAGTCTTTTTCATCTATTGTTTATGAAATAATTACAGGAGACCAATACATACTTAATGTTTGTGAAATAATTAAATGGAAAAAAATTAGTGTTCTCAAATCATTTAACTGTGAGTATAAATAAATTTCAAAAAGTTTAGCTTTCATTTTTGTTGATGTAGTTGAAGAGATGGGTCTGCTACCATGCATAGGAAAAAAAGGAAACCTGATCGAATAAAACATTGTTATAATCAAGTTAACACAGTTCTGTTCTTGATTATATTTAATTTTTCAGTTCAATGTATTTGACCTAAATATTTCTCTCCCTCTCTCTCTCTCATAAAAATCAAGCTTTTTCAAAACCCTTATCTATCTATTTATTTACCTATCTATCTATATGTTTCTCTTTACTCTTGTAACAATATATGCATTCTAACCCTGCCTTTTTTCTCATCAATATATCTATCTAAATATACTATTACATATATCTTTTTTGATAACTTTAATAATTGGCATATAGTTTTAAGGTGCAAACAAAGATAAATAGAAAACAAAAGTTCTTCATTTGTAAAACAAATATAATGTGATTTCAAGAAAACATGCCTTATTTTATTTTATCTTTGTTTTAAAACTTTTGTTGTGATATTATGTTATCGTATTCAACATGCTACAGTCAAAGCCAGGTGAGAAGATTTCTCATTCTCTCATTATGATATTATTGGTGTTGTGCTGAGTTTTCACAAGAGATAAAGAAACAATATGAACATCTGAACTATGTATTTCCATGATCCCTTCATTGAAAGAAGGAATGGCTAATCATATTGGGGATTTGCATGACTTGGCACTACAGTGGCAGTTAATAACATTTACTTTAGACTGGTTTATGGTCAGTAGTACACAGTGACACCTACAGGCTTAAGAAAACCATGCAGACAAAACATTTTTTTTTTCTTCATCTGGATTCAGAACAATTTGCACCCCACCTGCATACCTTTCTCAGTGATCATGTTCACAAAGGATTTAAAAAAGGCCAATTGTGTTTATATCTGGTTTTGCATTGTGGTTATTCATAGTAGTGTTCAAATATATATTTTGCCTAAAAAGTGTGACAGGTGGTTGTGTTTAGCAGGTGATCACTCATGACAGTGCATTATATAATAAAACAGATCCGAGTATAATGATTCTGGTTGTGAATGACAGGTGGTCACTCACAGATGAGGTTTCTATAATCAGGTTTTACTGTACCATATTCGATATAATTTTTCATACAATTTTAATAAACTTTTGGGGGGATGTATGAAAAATTACAGGTAAAAAAAAGAAGTATTAATCATCCTTTTAAGCTTATTCTGAAGAAAAAATACTTGCAATATATCTTAAAAAGAACACAATATTCTCTGCATGAAAAACTCAAAGGTAAAAAAATAATTATGATTTTTATGTATTTATGACATAGAAAAACTACAGGGTACAAAAAAACACGTAAAATATGGTATGCTGAATAAACGTCTGGTCTCTAATTCACTGCAAATGTAATACTGAGGAATGCTACAAATTCTTATCGATCAAATTATAAGAAAAATTTACTTGGAGATGGCATTTTTTTAGGCCATTATCGTATCTACCATCGATATTTGCTTATAAGTCAAGTCCAACTGCAAACTGCACAGTGCCAGATCTGCTGTTGCAAAATGTGCCAGCAGATCTGGGTCTATGCAGTTTCTTAGGAGCAATCAGTAGAACAAACAACATACCGTATGTACTCGTGTATAAGCTAATACTAACTGCAAACTGCATAGACCAAGATCTGCTGTTGCATAATGCACTGGCAAATCTGGGTCTATGCAGTTTGTAAGGACTAATCAGTAGAACAAACAACACAGACCCTGATCTGCCAGCGCATTATGCACCGGCAGATCAGGGTAGATGTTGTTTACATTTGGACTCAGCTTATACGTGATTATATATGGTAGACCCTGATCTGCTGGCTCATTATGCAACAGCAGATCAGGGTGTATGTTGTTTGCATTTGGACTCAACTTGTGAGTGAGTACATACAATACATTTTTATGTAATGACTTAAGCCCTACCCTGCATTTAAGTAGGAGGGTTTTTACATAAGGGATCAATGCTGCTTATGAAAATATTTTAGTTACACTGGTAATGCAAACATCCATTTAGTTACACTGGTAAAGCAAACATTCATTTCAACTGTAAACAAACAAATGCATTATTTCGTGCACAGAAGTGCAATTGTCCAAACACTATGTATTCAAAATGAGTAAATAAAAGTGCCAATTGTTGTAGAAACTAGGTGGAGTGAATTTGCAGATATGTAAAGAAATGTAAACAGTGACAATGCAAAACTATGTTAATTTAAAAACCAATTTACTGGTAGTCATAAACAGTGTTAAAAGGGTATTTTTCGAGCAAATGATATTTTCCTCTGATTTGAAGATAAAATCTTTTGCTAACAAAATACATTTAGTGCAAATAATACTACATCTACTTTCCCAAACATTTAAGTGCTTTTTTTAAGGATAGAAATACATTAATTGCTCTATTTGTTACTCCTTTCCATGTCAGCTGATGGGCTGACTTGGTGACGTGATAGATCAAACGTAAATTAAAATCATTCATCACAATTGAGACATTTGAATCCTTAGAATGCACGAGAGTTGCACAACATCATCAATGCATGCAGGTTTAATAAAGTACATGTAGTACAGTAAAACCTGTCATGAGCGACCTCTGCTATGAGCGACCACCCGTCATGAGCGACCACAATCGTAATGCACAGATCAATTTTATTATATTAACGCACTGTCGTTAGCGACCACCTGCAGAACGCGACCAGCAACCGCGATTTCTTGGCAAAATATGCATTTCGACACTGCTATGAACGACCGCATCACAAAAACAGAGATAAACAAAACTGACCTTTATTTAACCCTTTGTAACCACGACCGCTTAAGAAGCAAAGACATTAAAAACAAAATCAAAAACTTTAAAACAAATTAGGCTGGCTACCGGTTTCTTGAATTGTACAGGTCAAGCATGTAGTGTCATACATTAGAGATTGTAAACTAGACTAGAGAACATGCTGATTGCTCATTCGTAAATATCTCGGCTATTTCTGCGAGACTAAAGTATGATCCATAGGATTTCCCGCATATGGCAGCTTGTTCTAAATAAGCTATCGCAAGAACTGAGACAAACATCACTGATGTTTATTTTATCCTTTGTAACAACGACCGCTTCCAAAGTAAAGACTGTTCTAAAAAAAAAAATTATAAAAACAAATTAGACTGGCTACCGGTTTCCTAACTTTTGCAGGTCATGCATGTAGTTTCCTTTGTTATAGACTGTACACCAGACTAAAGTACATGTCACTAACTGCCATTGTAGTGCCAAAGTCAATATAGCAGTCGCATACATCATTTGTCTTTGGAGTTAATCCATAATGCCTCGGGTGAATGAGGTCTTTGTCTTTGTCTTTAATACCAGTAGGTGAGAATCGTTTTCAGGATTCGATTGTCATTGTGAAAGGCTTGTGTTGTTTGTTGGGGTGTTTTTGATGTTACAGAGATTACGACCCACACACCAAACCGTCATCTGTTGAACTTAGTGCAGCTGTTGACACCCTCTGTTTATAGAGTTAAACCTTTTGTATCGTCGGTGAATAAAGTCTTTGACTTTTGTCTCTAAATAAATTTATTCTGTTTCTGGATAAATTAATTGTGTCTTTTTATTTCATTCATTGGTACATATACATTGTATATGTATTCCATATTTCCCCAAAGCTTGATCAAAACCACTACAGTCGTTATTACAATTGATCCCTTATAACATTAACACCTAGCACTTTAATAACAATGGCAGAACCTCCAATGAAAAAGAGAAAAATTCTAACATTGGAGGAAAGAATTAATGTAATTGAAAGAAGTGAAAAACGGGAGACCGTTTGCAACATAGCAGCCACTTGAAACGTCGGTAAAACTCAAATTTAGGGTGTTATAAAAACAAGGAGTCAATTAGAAATGAACTCGTATGCTAATACTAGTACATGTATTGTGATCTTCAAATATAATATAGATGCATATCTTTATTACTATTTAAAATTATTTGCAGATTAATGCGTACAATATTTTAACAAGAACTATGAACAAAGAATACAATAAATGTACTGTACATGATTGTGCTTATTTTTCCCTCTTAAACAGTGCTGAATTTCGACCCTGGAAACTGGTCTTTTTGTACAAACCTGTTATGAGAGACCACCTGTCTTGAGAGACTGCTTTTTGCTGGCAGAAGGAGCGGTCTCTCATGACAGGATTTAGTGTACCATATATACTCACATACAATCCAGGTCCAAAGGCAACCAACATAGACCCTAAACTTGCGATCAGGGTCTATGTTGTTTGTTCTACTGATAAGTATTTACAAACTGCACAGACCCAGATCTGCCGGCACATTATGCGATGGCAGATCTGGGTCTATGCAGTTTGCAGTTGGTATCGGCTTATACGTGAGTATATACAGTAAGTTTCATACTAGATCATGATAATGACATCACTGAAATTTAAGATGATTCATGTTAATTTGGAATCTATGATGAAATAGTTTTCCAGTTTTTATAATTCTAATTTATTTTATTTTGCTACTGCTGGCAAATCTTTGAGACTTATCTTTTATTCATTCCCTACAGGAGAACAATCTCTGGTGTACTTTTGTACCACCAGCTAACCAACAACATAAAGAAAAAAAGAATTAATAAACACCACCAAAACATTTACATACAGTATGGCAATGATATGTGTCATGTCATTCTGTTTGTGATACCCATGAGGCGTTCCACCAAAGCAATGAATCTACATACCATATGTACTCGCATACAAGCCAAGTCAAAATGCAAACAACACAGACCCTGATCTGCTGTCGCATAATGCACCGGCAGATCAGGGTCTATGTTGTTTGTTCTTCTGAGTAGTCCTTACAAACTGAATAGACCCAGATCTGCCGGCACATTATGCGATGGCAGATCCGGGTTTATGCAGTTTGCAGTTGGTATAAGCTTATACACGAGTATATACGGTAGATATTTTTCAGTACAAATTCAATAACCTATTTTTTATATACTTTAAATCAAATAAAGACAGAAAGAAAATTATTTTGTGTGCGATCACTGAAACAAAGTTATTTTCTACACCATCACTGAAATAAAATCCCAAAGATATTGCTATTAATCACAATTTTTAATATTTTTTTTGTGTGCAAATGAATTCATAATCCCATTCATCTTTACTTCATTATATCACATAATAGTGGTTATGTAAATGGAGCTATTACCTTGAGTTACCAGTAAAGTTTTCATGGTGGCAACAACTCTAGTATTCTTTCACATTCTGTCACTGAAGCATCAACATTTATGTAAGAAATAATGCATTACCATTATCTGAACATATTCTTTTGCTTTCAAGCAGTGCATCAGTGGTTTTTTGGTACAAGACCAACTCTACAGTGTACAAAATAGGTTGTCTTTTTCAGCAGCAGTTCTTGCAAATTTTTGCAATTTCATTGTCTTGTCAGTGAAATTGAAACCCACATGGTTAAACATTTTTATCTCTATAATCTGTATTGGCTGCTTTACTGCCAACATTTCCTGCTTTACCACCAACAATAAGCATCACTGAAAATGTCTTCTAAAATAAAAGAATATCGTGATTTTGATTACCCAACCATTAACATCTTTGGACCCCATGGTTTCTGTGAACATAAAGTAGTCCTAGGTAACATGGTTGGCAACCCCTGTAGTTGGGCTACAGTATGATCTGATCTATATTCAATATGAGAAAATATTAAATAGTTACTTGAATACAAAATGAATGTGACACGGTTTAAAGTATATAATAAAAGTGACAACATATCAGTTACTGTACTTGCTGGGCCATAAATTATGTACACCCAATTGTGGACATAAGTGACCTATATTTGATTTCA
Source organism: Margaritifera margaritifera (assembly GCA_029931535.1). Classification (NCBI taxonomy): domain Eukaryota; kingdom Metazoa; phylum Mollusca; class Bivalvia; order Unionida; family Margaritiferidae; genus Margaritifera; species Margaritifera margaritifera. Next base: position 2,877,480 of record JAQPZY010001673.1, on the reverse strand, counting down.
CATTAAGTATTCCTTCACTATAACATTGTTCATAGGAACCATACAAGTGGACTGCCCTATAGGTGAGCTCACTTTATATTGAGGTATTTTATACATATTACTATTAAATAATGAAATGGGATTCATAACCATACCCACCTTATAATAGGAACTCCCTTATACCGAGGTGCCTTATAGTGAGGGTGTACTGTATTTGCACTGGTAGATCAATCTATGCTTTACTATCTACTAATGATTTTGTAGGCAGTGGAAAGATAAAACTTGTGAAGGAAGACACTCCCACCTCCACGAGTCTTCCTACCTATGGGAGAAATAGGGTGGTGGTAACATGACATCACAGGGTGGAAGTCTTCCAAGTTGAAGTCAATGGCCAGGGCGGAAGGGTTCCAAGATGAACTCAACTGCCACATGCTCGAGACCAGGGTGAGCCATACAGTACCATGTCGGCTGTGGTCTACAGCCTGAAGAGGGATGGGGTCCACCAGGTTGAAACTGCCCATGATACACCAGGGATGACAAAATGACAATAGATAGAGTTCTCATATCGGATCGGTTGCAGCCCGGGTTACCAATCACCGTGCCATCTGCTGGACACCAGGACAGAGGTGATAAGTATGCTACAGGTGCAACTACCATCAAAGTACAGGCAAGAGATAACATCACCATTGGAACTTGGAATTTCAGGACATCAAGACCAGCAGGGAAACTTGAGGAGCTAACCCATGAGTTGGGAAGATACCAATGGCACATCCTTGGACTCTGCGAGATGCGCTGGAAGAATTTCTGAGAGAGATCAACAGATGAAGGACACAGGATCTACTTCAGTGGACATGAGGACAAGCATGAGCATGGAGTCAGATTTATGGTACATAAGAACATTGTGAGTGCAGTCATGGGTTGTCGACCAGTGACTAACAGGCTGATTACCATCTGCTTGAGGGCATCTCCCTTCAACATCACCATCATAGAGGTTTATACCCCAACATCTGACCATGATGACAAGGAAATGGATGCGTTCTACAACCAGCTTCAAATTCTTATTGACCAGACACTCAAGAAGGATATTCTAGTTATTCCAGGAGACTGGAATGCCAAGGTAGACGCACAGACAGACTGGCGAGAAATCTGTGGTCCATACTGTAAAGAACAGACCAATGAGAGAGGCCTCAAATACTCCTGGACATCGCCACCTACAATAACCTTGTGCTAACGAACACCCTTGGCCCCCACAAACTATCTAGAAGATGGACTAGGCACAGTCCAGATGAAAAACATCACAACCAAACTGACTCTATCTTGATGAGGAAGCACTTCCGGTCTAGCGTTAACATTGCCAGAACACGTAGCTTCCCAGGAGCAGACATAGGAAGTGACCATGACTTGCTGATGATGACTATCAAACTTTGTCTGAGGAAGACCAAGAAACTAAGACAGGTTAGGACCAGGTTTGAACTTGAAAAACTTAAATATCCAAGTGTGGCACAAGCATCTGAAGCATCAATAGGTGGCAAATTTGCACCACTCACAATTCTGGGTACTGAAGAAATAAACCTAGACTCCTTGATCACCACCTTCAACATAGCAATAACAGGCACAGTCAACGAAATCCTTGGCAAGCATCGTATGATAAAGAAGCCCTGGGTCACAGCAGATATCCTCAACCTCTGTGATGTGAGGAGAAAACTGAGGAGGAAGCGAGGAGACCTTAAAGGAGCAGAAAAATACAGGGAGATTAACAACAGGTTTAAGAAGAGCTCAAAGAGAGCAAAGGAAAGCTGGTTAGAGAACCAATGTAAGGAAGTCAAGAAAAGTCTGAACCAGAATAACAGTAAAAAGGCATACCAGTTGGTGAAAGACCTGACAACAGATACACAGGGGAGGTCTACCATGATCCAGGACAAGGCTGGTAAGAGTCTCACAGAAAATCAAGAGATTCTTAACAGATGGACGGAATACTGTTAAGAACTTTACAACCAGAAGACTTCTGGAGACCAAGCTGTACTAAACTTCCCACTGACCACAACAGAGGTTGACCACTTGATCCTCAGGGAAGAAGCAGAGACTGCAGTAAAGGCACTAAAGAAAGGGAAGTCAGCTGGGGTAGACAATATATCAGCAGAACCTGTTCAAGCAGGAGGAACCTCCATGATAGGTGTCCTCACGACAATCTGCAATAAAATCTGGCAAACAGGAGAATGGCCCACCCCTGAACCCAGTCTCTGATCATCACCCTTCCTAAGAAAGGAAATCTGCAGCTGTGTCAGAACTATCAAACAATCAGTCTCATCAGCCACCCAAGCAAGGTTATGCTTAAGATCATCCTCAACAGACTGAAACCACAAGCAGAGCACATCATTGCTGAAGAACAGGCAGGTTTCAGAGCAGGACATAGCACTATAGAACAGATCTTCAATCTTAGAATCCTCTATGAAAAGTATCTGCAGCATCAACAGGACCTCTTTCATGTCTTCACTGACTTC